>LOEQ01002832.1:0-43620 GCA_001685075.1 Bramus lutescens | reverse complement strand
TATAAAATATGATCGAATGGGCTGCTATTAACAGCCATGAGTCTAATCCATTCTATTCTCAAACTATGCTTGGAAAGTTTAAGATTCCAAACAGTATTTGCCAGATGGCATTTCTATGGGGTAACATTAAATTTTCTAGGTGCTGTTGGCCTGAGAAACTCGACATTCCATAAAAAAAATATGACAGATGAATTGACCTGCTTCCTGGTCTGCAGTAAAGAGTCCCAGATTAGAGTAGGTTGCCTGTGTATCAAAGAGGGTTGTGTAAACATTCATCTGCATGTGATTTATACATGTGCATATATATATGTATGTGTAATTAATATATGTATTTCATCATGGGCATTTATAATATGAATTAGGTCTTTGACATATTTAAACATTCCTCATTTATAATATGCTTTTTTGAATTATTTAGCTATGCAAGTTATCACCATATTCCGTATTTTTTTAATAATAAACATGTCTAGTCAAAGAAGGCATTAATGAAGCAATTCCCCAAATAAAACAGCCCATGATATCGGAGTTACAGCAGAGAAAGTGTGGTCTTTGTAGTTTAATCAAGATCACAAGACTTGTTTTGAGTGTCTGTCATCTTTAATTTTACGGCACTTCATTTCAGAGCGGGACTGCCAGGGTCACATGCAATTAAAACACAGGCAAGATTTGTCTTGTGAAATCTTAACATGAAAAGTAATGTGTTACTGCATTTTAACTTTTCCACTGAACTCTGTGAACTCACTAATTACTTTTCCCCCCTCTTGTCACCTTTTTGATATGACATGTATTTTCTAGAGGAGATAGAAGTTTGGATTTTTTTTCATTTCGTGCATATGATTGAGGATAACAAAATTAAACCGGAGAAAAAAGGAATTTGTTTCTCAGAAATACATTTTTTTTAGTAATATCTGAGTACTCCAGCTTCAATTACAAAGAACCTCATGATCAAATTCTAGGAAATAACTGTTAATCTGCTTAACTAGGGCAGGTAGGAGTGTAATAACGGACCAGAGATTTTATAGAGGCCAGGATCCTGAACTGGGACGTACTCTCTGCAGTGCCGGCAAAGGCTCTTTTATGTGATTGGCTGCGGAAAACATTAACAGGCAGCGCCAATGTGGAGATTGAGAGTGCAAGGAGGCTGTTGCATTATAGTGATCAGTAAATTGCATAGACCCTTATTAACCTTATTGATAAGGAGCTTAGGGAAGTCCCATTCAGCCGCGGTAGAGTCCTCCTTTTTGCCCTCCTCTCTGTCTGTGGGTGCAATCTCAGGCACTTTGTACCGAAAGCCTTTCTGGGCACCACAAAATTCAGTGTGAGTAGATGAACCTCTAAGTTAGAGCAAGAAACGGCATGGGAGCAGACTTTGGCCCTGGAGACTCGGGGCCTATTTAACTGTGTGGGGACACCTGGAGAATGTTTGAAAATTTCGTGCTTAAAGAATCTTTTATATTGCTCCTCTTTCAATGCAGCTGCAGTCTGCAGGGATCAGGGGATTATTTTTGATACCTGTCGAAAAGAGTTATGTCTACACTGATTTTCCATCCCTCACCACTAATTAACCTCATTGTATACAGGAAGCAGTCTATTTAATACCTGCATTCTTTCTGTAATGCCAAGTAAAATGAAATCCAGTGTGAAATCTGGTTAGCGTTGGCCTTTTTGAAGTCGTTTTAAAGTTTCCAGTTTTAGTGACTGTGACCTTAAAACTGATAGCAGGAAAATAGTGAGCGTAAACCAATTTTGGTTTCAGCAGTGTTCTGTTCCTCCTCCAACTTGAAAGCCGCCCTTACCTGGCAGTCTGATGGGACAGGAAATCTGGAGCAGGAGCCTGAGTCTCTGTCCCCTGGTGTCTTCCTGTTGCTCACTCCTGACGCTCTCCTTTCACATCGCTCAATTCCATGAGTACGCCCTCCTCTATAGTTGAACACCTCTATCCTTTACATTTCTTTAGAATGTTTGAATTTAACAGATGGACACTTCCTGGCAAAACTTCACAGCCTCCAAGCAAGTAGGTGCTGAAGGACAGGAAGGAATTTCAGCCCAGGGTAAGATGCTCTATGAAATTCTATTGGTGGAGTCTTTGAAGGGAGAGTAGGGAGGCAGGGTCTAGCAAGAAAGAGCAGAAATTAAACTGTGTAAAATGTCACCAAATGATGTGGAAAAATCCACACGTCTTCAAGCATGCTGCACAATATGGACTTAGAACACATTTTGCTAGCGATGTGAGAACGGTTAGAGCAATGGTTACATTCCTGCTCTTAAAATGTGAGCATGTATGTCAAGGAAACTCATCAGCTCAAAGGGTGCCAGAGGAAAGGGAGGATTTCCAGGACCAATGCTTTATATTTTTGCAGCGATCTTGGCTTTTGATAGATTGGTCAGAAAGCCCTCACTCTATAGGACTCAGACAATGTGTAAGTCACACATGTGGGAAGTTCAGAGAAGCGGTGGAAGATGTCACTAGGTGTCGTAGATGCCAGGATGCTCCCTGGTCTGAAGCAGGGTGTGAGCATCTGCTGTCAGACTTAAAGGAACCAGACTGGCAAGCCGGATGCTCTGTTGTCTCTGTGAGCTGTAGGGAAAAGGAGCATTTCCTAGGGACTTTGACTTCAGGAGACATAGATGAAGGGGATTCTCTTTGATGGTTCTTTTTCTTTTCTTTCTTTTTTTTCTTTTTCTTTTTCTTTAGGGCTAGGAATCAACACAAATACCAGTGATTTGGCTGCACCTAAGCCATTAGACACTACATTTTTCTGGAGAGAAAACATGATGGTAGATTATGTTCATCTGCTTAGGTTCTTGGTGTTTGTCTTGGTTCCCTTATCTAAAAAGTGTGCACTTAACACACACCCTGGGCCTGGTGCTGACTGTCTCTCCCTTGCTGCTTTCTTTACACTCCTCAGACGGAATAGGGAGCATTCTGCAGAACCAGGCTTGAGGATTTTGTGGACACTGGATGCTTTGCCTCAAGTATAAGCTAGCAAAAATCAGATGCCTGTTTATAGTGTGTGTGTGTGTGTGTGTGTGTGTGTGTGTGTTCCCTTCTGTTAGGCACCTCATCAAGACAGAAGACATTTCCATCTTGACAACATCTCTGCAGCAAATTGTCATCTTCCTATTCAAAATGTTCACTCTATTCTCATCACTCCAGCGATTCAGGATCACTCTTCAGCAGCGTGAGACACAGCGCGTCCTGATGCCTGCCTCTTTTTCAATTATATTTAAGAGGAAGACTGCTGGGGGACCCAGTTTTTTTCATCCTTCTCAGGACCCCTATAGAGCCAGATCTAATTTTGATAAAATGTCTGGTAGTGTGATATGACGGAAGCTAAGTGGCCACTGAGAAATGTGCTTCATTTAACATGTGCTCCATGATAAAATGCCACACAGGGTCAGGGTCACCCAAGCAGGTGTTTTGTATCTGTTTGGGAAAAGAGGTTTTCTTCTCTGACTTTTCCACAATGAAGTGAAGTCAGAACTGTGGAGCTAAAGCAAACAGATAAATGAACTATTACATCACTATCAAAATCTTAAAGAGCCAAATCTTTAAGGCGGTTTAGTCATCTACTGACAGCAACAGAAATACTGTACGTCTCTTTGGGAAACTCACATAATGTTCCTTCTGCTCGTCTGTGAAAGTTGATACGGAGGCGAAACCTTCAAGAACATTCACAAGAGAGCAACCTGCACCCCTCCCATATTGAATGCAAATATTTGGGGGTGTTTATATGCTTACCTTTTTTTCCCAGCTGAATTCCCTGAAGAATCTTGTGGTATACTTATATATTAGTTCATCCACTGCTGTGACAAAGTCTCTAACAATAGCACACTATAAGAGGGAGGAATTATATTGGCTCACAGATAACATCATCCATCAACGCGAGGAAAGCATGTGAGCTATTGCCCACATCTGGGTGTATCAGGCTCCTGAATCATATGAATTCTGGGTGCTCAGTCCAGTTACTTCCCTTTCCCCCTGGGCTTTTCTTATTCAGTTAAAATCCCAGCCCACAGGACAGCGCCATCCACATTCAGAGTAGATCTCTCTTCTTCAGTTAAATGTCCCTGCAGATGTCTTCAGAGACACCCCCAGAAGTCTGAATCTGGTCAAACTGACAATGAAGATCGCCCATCCCAAACAGGGCACGGTCCTCTGGAGCCATAGTATTTGGATTTGAATCATTTCTTGTCAAGTCACTAATTACCTGGACTTGGTAACATCATTACTTTTTTTCATTTGTGTTTCTTTGAGGATGAACCAGGGCCATGCAGACAGTTGTGAGGAGTAAATAAAACAATAAATAAGACCATCATTGATACGGAACTAATGTTTCATGCATATTAGCTAGCTAAACCAATCTTCCCAGGACCGGTTTTCTTTGGTGGTCTTGCACAGAATGAGAGAAGCCATACTGGGCCGAGAGAAAGAAGTGAGATAGTAGGCGTGAGATGATGGAATGACCCCAGGATTGTCTTGGGATAGCTCTGGGAGCAGGCATGACTTGGTCCAAATATATTAATGACTCTTAAATGACACATTACTGCCAGAATGTCAGAATGGACCATAACCCCAACCCAGCAAGTAATCCAGAAATGGACCTGCTTATAGAAATTTAGTCCAATTGGAACTGGTGGGTTTTTTTTTTCATGGCAATGGTAACAAAAACATGTGGGTAACTCCTTCTCAAAGAACAGCCAGATAATCTCTAGATCAATTTCTCTGCCTGCTACCAGTCTGAACTCGGACTGCATGAATAGTGCTTTGGCAATAATGTCCAGTCCGACAGTGGTGCCCACAGTTTCTCCCTACATCAAACTTTACTTCATAACATAATATCTCGGATAAAGTTGCTTTCCTGAAGAAGGATCTAGGGTGTAAAAACTTGACTAGAGATGTGCTATGCCATCCAAGATTTTTTAGAATTTGATCCCAACCTTCCTTCCATCATCTTCAGATTATAAAGTTATTTATTATTAAGGTATAGATGAATCATCTAAATCCTTAAGTGACAATTTATGAGATATGCATTGCCTGTTTGAGCTCTCACCACATTATTCCATTAGATAGCATGATTTAAAAATGTATATCACATTTAATAAATCAGAAAGCAAGAGAGTTCCAGACAGATTAAGTAATCTGCTCAGAACTTGAACAGTAAGTTCGACATATTTTGCTGCTTGTACGTTCTTTCATTGCTTTGGCTCACTCTCTTATCTCCACAATTTACTCCAAAGAGTGCCATTTTCTGGGGAACAAGCTCTGCAACTTGGAAGGCTTAACACTGAGGCCACAAAAAAGACTTGGTCTTTAGGCTGAGCCTGCTCAGATGTGTTTTATTTGGTAGCTTATTTAGTGTCTTAAAAATCAGATTTCATAGAAGATTCTCAATTCTGGCTTTCCATGAAAGATCTGAAGGTCTGGCAACATGGCTCACATTCCCACATAAGCAACATCAGCTCCAGCTGAGGGGAATTCTGCCTTTTGGCCAGGCAGGGAGCTTGAGTTTTCCCCAGCTGTTACCACTTCATAGTGCCGGCTGCCTGCTTCTCTTTACTCATTTATGCTACATGCCTGGCCCTACTCAGCATCTGAGTTTGCAGCCCTTGGCTTAAAGCAACACACGCACACACACACACACACACACACACACACACACTCACATACGCACACGGAGAGTAACCTATCTACATTTTAAAGATAAGATGAAGCGTTTTAAAATTATTTCTTTTAATTTTGAAATTGCAATATAATTAGATCATTTCTCTCTTCCCTGACTCACCTCTAAACTCTTCAAGGCACCCCCTCTCTGCTCTCTTTCAAATTCATGGCCTCCTTTTTCATTAATTCTGTTATATATGTATGTGTATACACAGGTAAACCTAAATACATAAGTACAGCCTGCTTAGTTTGTACAATTTACTCGTATATATGTTTTCAGGACTGACCAGATGATGCATTTTAATTGAAGACACAAAATTTTAAGAATATCTTTTTATTATGTTAAGATTTGAATTCCCAAGGAGAGAACTGATATGGTTCTGGAATATTTTCTCATTTTTGACAACAGAGCAGTTTGACCCAGAACTTTTAGCGATGGTCCTTTTGGATAAAAATCTTTGCAGGGCCTTTTAATTAGGAATTGACAGGGTGATTAAGTTATAATTCACAAAACTAAGTGTGGAAGAGAGAAGTGCAGGTCACTCTTTGGTGGCGCTGGGCTGCGAGGACAGCACTATTGGCAAGTGGTGGCGTCCTTCTCACAGCTTGTCTCCTTCTTCTTAATTGGATCCTTTGTTTTCTAATTGGATAGGGTGAACCATCACAAGGCTTTCAATTACAAGCTGTGGCATGATGATCCTGTCATATGACACATGCTAAGTAAAGCCAGACTCAGAACACGTAAGATGGAAGAGCCATCTTTTCCAGGAAGAAAGAGGCGGTCTCTGGTAAGCTGGGTGGGGAAAGCCTGACAAAGTGGGCATTCTGACTGGCTTGATTTTTCCAGAGAGACAGGTGCAGATTTGCGTTCCTATTCATTAGATTAGAATGTCTTATTGTTATGTAGAAATGCCTCTGAGAATACAGGATTATTATTGCACTGTTAAGAAATGTTAAAAAAATTACAGGCACTTGACTCATGTATTTGCAGAGCCCCAGTCCCAGTAAGAGAACAGGAGTCTTCTCAAATAGGTTTGTATCTCTTTACCTCTAGGAAATTTAGAGATTCTTTGTCCAAGTTATTCTGTACTTCTTTTATTTTACAACCCACAGTGGATCGCCTCTGTCTACAAGAAAGATCTGAATATCCCGCTTTCTGTAGTTCTGTCTTCCCAAATCAACAGGCATATATATATATATATCATCTCTAATTACTGACTTTCTCAGTTTTCTTTGGGGGGTGTCAGACCTTCCCCAGTTCTGGTGTACATCATTCCTCATTCCTACTTGGTGTGCCTTCTGTATTTTTCCTTGTCTAATAAATCTTAGTTATCAGTCGAGATTATACAGAAGTTCCCCAGAGTATCTCAACAGTGAAACCTTATGTGATTTCCCCAATTACAACTTGTTTCTTAAACACCAACTAATATAATTTGTCAATGTTTCTGTAACGGGCACTGCCCATCTGTCTGAGCATTTCTATGTACAGGTGTTGAACCCTGAGGTGGACATGGTTGCCCCAGTGGCTAACATCTATGATCTTGTACTGGATAGTAACTAATCCTTAGGCAACTGTCTTCCTTTCCTACAGAGGGTAGTAATACATAATACGTGCTTTATATGGCAAACATATCATTAGTGCCTCAAACTGGGCCTGGCTCAGACCAGGTGAGTAAGAAACCCTTGCTAACTTTCCTAGTTTTGTTCTGTTGTAAGTTGTTGTTGTTGTTTTATGGAGAATACTGTCCAGTTTCATAAATCGTTTAGTGCTCCAACCTAGCGCGGAAACTCGGCTTTAACACGGGGGACAGTGATTCTAGACATCACAGCTAACTGAAATGTTGTGGAATATCATGACCTTTCTGTACTTTTCGAGTGAGCAAGTGAGAGCCTGTGATGGGCACTTTGGCTCAGTACCTTGGAAAGGCCTTCCTCTAGAGAGAAAACATGTTCTCTGATGCAATGCCCTTAGCAGGCAGGGACAGGACACAGCTGGGGTCTGAATCAGGCTAAATCCCATCTGATTGGAAATCAAGAAGCTGATGCTTTTGAAGATTATGAATCTGGACTGCAGCGGAGGCAAGGGGATGTCAATCTTTGCTCAAAGCAGGTAGTGCCGCTCTCTTTGGCTTTCAGTCTGATTTCTCTCTGGTCGAAGCTTCCAGAATAACTTTAAAGATGGATTCGTGAAGACACAGCGTTTGCCTCCTGGAGCCTCTAACCCTGCTGTTCACTTTTCAAAAGGAGAAATAATTAAAGTCTTGGAAAAGACTTCATTGAGAATGTTACAGCATTGAGGAAGACTAGAAATAAATGCGAGAAACCCATGTTTCATGTTTCTCTGTGTTTTATTGAAAGGTATAAGTACAGTTTTACATGTAAGAATCTTTTCCAGCTTAGCCGTCCTATCGCTTCACTATTCCTGATAGCTTGAGACGATCTCTTTCTTGTGACTTCTCTTGGCTTTGTGTTAGAATGTGCGTACATCCCATTGGTTGAAACCGTAGTGAAGAATTAACTGTGCCCGCTTCACTATTCTTGGCTGTGAGCCCATGTATTGGCACCTTTACTAAAATAAAGACATTCAAGAGGGACAAGCATACGGTGTCCTTCCTCAAGCTAGTGTCCTTGGGCAGCACTGAGGATGCTGGTACTTGAACATCTGACTGTCTCTTAAGGCTGTCTTTCTCATCTCTGAATGCCCGATCCATGCTACTACATATGCCTGTGAGCTCATGATTGCTCTGAGTGTCTGCTCTTGGATCCATGCTTCACACATAGTATTTACATGCTTTATTTTTCGTTTTAGGATTAAATCAATAGCTAGACTTTCTTATCACACTGGATTAGCTTTATTCATTCCATTTGCGTTTATTAAAAAGCTGTCAAACATAAGTCTACATTTTTATCAGCAGAACTCTTTCATAAAATGGCATGAGATGTGTTCAACTGGAACATACTTTTCAAAATACAGCAATGTTTGATATATTCTAGACAGTTGTCCCTTCATTTAATCAATCACAATTGAAAGTAACCATCAAATGGATAAAATAAAATGAGTCTAGTCAAGGAATCCTTAGGGCACAATAGTACAAGCATTTAAAAATAGTTCTTTTTAGCTGGAGTTAGTATAACTCCCCAATAAAATAGCTTTCAAAACTTATTAAAAATTCGACATAAAATGGCATAGCCGGGAAGATACACAATTTGATGAAGAACCAACGTGGAACAGCAGTGTAATCCTTGTGTAAAATAAAGATCAATCCATTTAATTTACAAAATGGTATGTTTGTGGAACCAAAATAGTTTTTACCCACAAAGAAAGAACAGTCCAAACAAATCTCTTGAACTGTCCTTTTGTTCTTCAGAAAAGCTACCACTCAGCATGTTGTATTTGCAAAGCTCACCCATCACTGACGATCATTGGGCTGTACACTTGAAAGATGAAATTACTCTCTTTTGATTGAGAACAGAGATACCTTCGTATTGCTTGTGTTCTCTCTGCGGATGCTTAGGCATGTGGGGACACAGTTGATGCATTGGTACATATGGATCTTGATAAGGTACACATGTACACACTCTCAAACTTACCTGCAGTTTCTCTACATGCTCACATATCTGCACATACACCAGCACACACATAATGCCAAGGTTCAGTAGTAGAGCTATGCCTTGGTGCTGTCTTGTACACACTATTTTAGAGTGTGAGACATTTATGATATATTTCTAGAATGCTAAAAGGAACAACACTCAAAGGGTTAATGTAGAACACATATAGGAAAATATTGTCATTTATTTTATTCAAATGTTTGGAACTTAAATACAAAATCATCACTAAGTTTTCACAAAATGAAGCATCTGTCGCTTGGAAGGAAAAAATATTTCAGAAATATGTTTACAGAAATGTAAAAATATTAGGCATCAAGACAGATGTGAACACACTCAGTAGCTTGTCTTGTCTGTCAGTCTTCCTTTGCGTTGAAGATCTTATCATACTCATTCAGCATGAACTCTGCTATCTGGTTCTGGTACACCATGTGAATCGCCATGTTCCCTGACTCATTTTCAGCTCGCAGAAGGGTGGGTCCAAATACAATCCCTAAGCTTTGTGTGGACATGAGATTCTCGGAGGCTTTGGCCACTATCCTGGGGAGAAGAAAAAAAAAAGATACCATTGGTGTTTAAGGTGAAATTGTGGCTAGCTCTAGTTCCAGTAAAAAAGAAAAAGAAAAATGAAGAACTGTGCCACACTGATCATGAATACTTCCTGAACTACTGAATGGAATCAAAATGTCCTCTCATCCAGCTTTAATTCCTCATTATAAATGGCTGTTGTGGATGTTCAATAAATATGTTAAACAGCAAAATTATTGTTGAATTAAAAAGATTCAGCCTCTGAAGTGTTTATAATCAATGGAGAATATAGGTAACATATCCATAGACTGTATTAGAATCCAAGATAATAATAGAAAATAAATGCATAATTAATGATAAAAGGCAAATATAAAGACTGAGATAAGACTTTAGCGATTAGAATGAGGGACATGTTCCTGGCAGAAGTTAACCGAAATATGTTTTGCATAGGAGGTGTGGCCCCGAGACTTTTGGGTACATGTCAAAATTCTGTTTCTCCATTCAGTTGGATGGGTTATTTTCTCTTTCCTCCATAGAATGTAGAATCTCTTAGCATTCCCAGAGAGGAAGAAGCCTTCTGAGATTAGATTGTATAGAAATCACATTAGGATTGTATAGAAAGCTGGGATACCTTCAGTATAACAAAGATGTTGTATTTAAGGAATGCCTTACATGTCACCAAAGGACTTTTCAAAGAAAACCAAACCTTCTTGCCAGATCGACACTTAAACAGGGAATGGTCTCATAGCTGATAGTTCGAGAGCATGGCTTCAATGACAGTAAGGAAAGAAGACAGCACACACAGGGCATGAGCTAAGATATGCTATTGCAGACATATAGACAGCCTGACCCAAGGGAAGTATGAGTAAGAAGTGATTTTGTTGTCATCAGTGCTCAGTGTGGAACTTGGTTGAACCTGTGAGACCTTGACACTGTCTTACTTGGCCTATGCTGGTCTAGGCAGTCCATAGTTGGAGGAGACAGCAGACTCTTTGCTTTCATTACTTTCCAATGGAACCCTTGAAGTTCCATGCTCTGGCTTGTATCAGAGAACAGCTCAGGTTAATGTAACGGAGTGTTGGCAGAAAAATGTACTTGGTTTAAATTTTCCTAAGCAACTATAATCGACCATTATTTTAAATGATTTTCTTGTGACATTCAATCGTCATAATAGCCCAACAAAGCAGGTTCTGTTGCTAGCTCTGTTGAGCAGGTAAAATGGTTGGGTCTATGTGAACATAGGGACTGATGTCATTGCAGAATTAAGTATGGTAGTGGGCTGTGTGCTTCCAGATCTTCAGGACACATTATCTCAGGGTGTCTGGTAATGCCCTTATGCTTCATAACGGGGTGAAAATTTCATTTCTCTCCGCCTTGCACAGTTATTGAGTCTACAATAAGAGGCTCTGAATTTTCATCCTTCACTGTGGTTGTCAATTCGGTTACAACATATTTATTGTGGGCAAAATGACTACAATTTTTTTTTATCTTTTGTCTTTTTGAGACAGGGTTTCTCTGTGTAGCTTTAGAGCCTGTCCTGGAAAACACTCTGTACATCTGCTGACCTCAAACTCACAGAGATCCACCAGTATCTGTCTCCCAAGTGCTGGGATTAAAGGCCTGTGCCACCACCAAAAATGACTGCAGTTCTGAGTGAAAATTCAAGACATTCTGCCTCACATTTTTTCTTTTCTTTCTGTTTTAAGTTGAGAACATTTGTACCTGTGAGTATTGTTGGCATGACTACATTTCTGGAAGGGAGTCTCATATTTTTAGAGTCTCAGTTAGTTATCAGAGATTTCAAATTTAAAGTTTCCTTTGGGGGAAAAAAGACTACGTCACTTTGATACTTCCTTTTTCAAAGGCTGTAAAATGATATAAGCCTCCTCTCCCCACATCTGTTGAGTGAAACAGGCCTTAGCTCCCCACAGCATGGCAGTTTACCTCAGTTTAAGATCTTTGGAACTTCTTCTTGGCAAGTGTGCTATGAAAGTCATTAGAAAGACTTATTTTAAGGTAAAAAAAGGTTTTTATCTTTTGCTTTTAACTGAATGCTTTTTATGATACCAACTCCAGTGACTCCAAGACATGAACAATTGCCAAAGACAAAAATGGAAAAAACAAAACATAACAAGTAATTGAGTGCTCAGAAGGCAAAGGTTGCTGTGACTTTCCCCATTGACAGCAAATGTCTCAGCTGCGGAGGTTCACCCAGCAGAGAGCAGTTTTCTTTCGTTATAGGCTATGGAGGAAGCAGACAGAAATCTCAGACAGTACTGACTGTGTGATGGCAAATGGCCTGGCAATGGCACCTGGGTAGTGGCAGGTCATTAGGGATGGGAGTTTAGAGAGTCTGAAAGGGGAGTGGCAAGATGGAAACATGGTCTGTGTTATATTTTCTAATTTAGACTCTGTCCTAATTTCTCTTGGACAAAGAATGAACAGGAGAGCTGGAACTCAAAATGAGTGACACCCTTAAAAAATAAGGTCAGAAGTCAAGGTGACTCCAGGATTTGGTAACTGTAGGGGCAAATCATGGCTGAGAGAAGGTGATTGGGGTAACTCATCCAGTGGCCGGGAAGCTTAGTTCTCATCCCCAAAGCACAGCTAGGGGGACGCAGCCCTACAGAGAAATGAGGCTGGATTGAGGTTAGAAACTTCACTCTTCTCCAAGAGTTACAGGTTATGTGTGTGTGTGTGTGTGTGTGTGTGTGTGTGGTGTGTTGGACAAGGTCAGATCTAGAGGTGGGTACCTGGTTGAGCTTAGATAGAACGGAGAACAGAAGATAATGAAGCATAGCCAGCCACTCTGAAGGCATCTCCATCTCAGTCGCTGGGCCATAGGGGCGCCCAGTGAATTCCTTCCAGTGGGTAGGTTCCTACCCCAGTGTGCTAATGCTCAGTTTTTGCTTTTATGCATGAGTGCTTTAAAATCTTATTAATATAAATACTTCAGAATAACATAGCTTTATACTTTTTATTTTATTTTACTTTATTTTACCATGTATGGATTAGAGCAGATTACACTTTGATATAAGTTTAAATTTGTTTCTTAAATTAAAAAAATCAAGTCACTTGCTATGCCTTCTAGAAAAGCAAGATGTAGTTAAAGAGATAAGACAATATGGGTGTGCATTATAAAGTACGCTTGATAACTACCCTTTTTACCATTATAAAATATATCCTGTTGATGTGTCTGTAGTCAACCATTTATTTTCTGAATATCAATGAACAGTAGTTGATACATTAGAAAAACTGAACTTTAGGTTAGAAATGATGCTGAGAGTGAGGGCCAATCTGATGTGGAAATTGCTGCTTCATGTGCCTGTAGAGACAGACATTTCTAGCAAAGAAAGTTCTGAAATTTGGGCTGCCTGGCAAATGGGTTAATGCTATTGTAAACTTTGCTGTTCACATAAAAACCTACCCATTCCTTCCTTGCTAGATGCTTGAATGGTTAAGTGGCTGCTTGAGGAGCAGAGAGTCAATCCCAGTTTCCTAAACTTAGTTTGAATATTATGAAAAATTGCTTATTTGTCAAATCATAATAGCACATTTTCTAGTCTCCCGAGTGAGTAGATGTGAATTACTGTCGAGGGCTTAACTACTGGTGGAGCACACACAAGAACACAGTTTAACCAAAGCAATGAAAACCCTGCGTGCACTTTATGTAACCTCATAACTATGGAGGACAACAAATGCGCAGTAAGCAGTTCTTCTAGTAGTTGGAGGGGAGGCCACAGCTGGCACTACCTTCCAGAAAGCTCTCACCAAAAGTGAGTTCTAAGCAACACCATTTCTGTCATAAAAATGGCATCCGAGATAAGTTTTGAAGAAGATTGAGCTTTGTTTCTCTACTTGAAAATCTTAACGTACAGAACTGTTATTAAGACCCTGAAAAGACTGCAGAGAAAATGGCCCTGCTCACGCTCAGCTTGTGAAGTTCTCTCTGACTTAAACGGCATGCCTGGCTTTTGTGCTTCAGTGGCACTGAGCTGTGCAGTCAGGGAAACCCTGACCTAGTCTACTCTGCTAAGGGCCTGCTTGCAGTTACTGGGCGTGATTTGCCTGCATTTCTCTGGGTCTGCAGTCTCTGCTACCAGCCCAGAGAGTTCTCCTATTTAGGTAGACACATTCCATCATCCTTAAAGTCCATGGCAGTGTTGTGAATTTTGAGCTGCAATTTAACCTGTTTCCAAANNNNAAAAAAAAAAAGACTGCAAGACACATAGCCTTCATCACAGAACAAAGGCAAAATGGCAGAGAACAAGTATGAGTCAGAAATTTAAGGGTGATGATGTGGCTGAGAGATTATAATATACTCTGAGTTGGTGGACGATTGGGAAGTTATGAAAATCATTTAGCTTTTCTGTCAGTATTTGGAAAGTCCCTTGATAGGTGTTTATTTGTTATTAGTTTATTCCCAAGAAACCCTAACAGCAAAGATACCTGATTTTCATCAGCTTGAAAAACTCAAAATTAAGCTCCTGCCAATGGCTGACTACCAGGCTTCAGCTCTTCATTGAGAAACACCAAAGAGACACTTCTTTATCTAATAGAGCCTAACAAAGACTTAACTATGATTTTATAACTGTGCTCTGCAATAGCAATTGATACATGTTCATTGTAGTAGCAACGCTTATAACACTAGGTTAAATCCAAGTTTGTACAGTCTTGAATGAGTCAGATTTTTTTCCCACAAGGTCAGAAGAGTGATACCTTATAGCAATATAGGGAGAAAAAATGTGACTCCCACTCTTTGTCAGGTGACAGTGACCCATCAATTTTGGATTATTAGAAATGCAGTCTGTACTACAACACTACAGATGTTGGATCCCAGGCCATAACGAAAAGAAAAAAAAATCCAAAAAATCAAACCACCAACCACCCAACCAATAAAACAAAACCCAGAAACTCTCAGAAAAGACTTATGCTTAGTATATTTTTCCAAACATGAGCAAAATTTGAACTAACTGAAAGAAATTTCTTGGTTGTATACAATCACAGCCAAATGACTCAAGGAAAAGGAGATTTGGTATCAAACTAAAAGCTGATATGGAATCAAGAAAAGCAACATATTTAATAGCTGTGCATGTTCAAGCAGATAGCTGATAGGTGGGTGCAGCCTTTCTTAAAAATATAATTTATTTATTGTGTGTATGTGTATGAGTGTGCGTGTGTGTATCTGAGTGAGAGAAGAACCTCCAGAAGTTGGTCCTCTGCTTCAGACATATTGGTCTTGGGGATCAAACTCAGATTCTCAGGCTTGGCCACAAGTTGCCTTTAGCAACTGAGTCATCTCACCAGCCTGCAAACTTCCTTTTAAGTTTGTTTTTTTGCTGTTTCCATGGTAACGTACACAGAAAGCCACGTAACTGCCCATAGGACAAGTTTTCAGTTCTGGGGGTGTATTGCAGCGTTCCTCTTCCTGTCTGAGGAGCTTCTAGAGGGTGTTACTGGATTGGGGAAGAGTGTGGTGACAAACATGTCCTGCCAAGTCACACACCTGGCATGCAAAACACATCTCAGCCACCGTGTGTGAAATGTTAGCCGTCATTTTGACCACTTAGTAAAGAGAGACTGTTACAAATAGAATCAGTCTTCAATATGCTCAACTTATGTTTCTTATGTGTTGTGACTATTTTGAGGGGATACGTGCTAACCATATGCTTGCCTTCCCTCCATTTGCGCAAGCTATTCTGCGGTCTCCTCTGGCCTTTTATAAGATTGGGGAATCTGCAAAGCTCGCACCTTCTCTCCTAAAGTTGTAGCATATGTCAGGAGAATGCTCAACTCTATCAAAGGGAGGAGCACACTTACAGAGCATTTTGCATTTAGCATCAGTGTGTTTCAGAGTGATCATTCACATCTGATTCAGCCATTGTCACATGTCAATCTGGAAATCAATTGGCTTGAACTAATTGTAGTCTTCAATTGTGTGTGTAGATACCATATCATTATTAGTTTCCCAAAATCAGCTCACAGCTAGCATCCCAAGTGGAAGTTATTGCTATAGTCTGACAGTTTTGCTTTTAAATGATCTTTAAGACCATGCATATATAATTTTTAAAAACACATTATAGGAAAAAACCCAATATGGCAATTGCCTATTGATAGGTAACACAGCCTGCTCTTTAAAATTTATTGAGCTACTTTGCATTAATTTTAATACAGAAGATGGAAACACTTTCAATTATCCACTTGCCTCATATCTTTATTGATCAGACATTATAGATATAGACTAAAGCTCCTTTAGAATAATATTCAAATTGTTTAACAGGATATAGCGAATGAAAATTTAAAAATGAATAGCCGTGGGCTTCAATTAATGACTTATTTCTCATTATGTATTTTGTAAGGTATCAACAATGATAAATAAAATGGGTCGTCAGAACCAAAGCCCTGCCATTCGAAATACCAGAAGGGAATACTATTGATACTCTTGCTGGAAGCTTTCACGTGCTAATGAGTGTTTCAGGCACATCAGTGCTCGCCAAACGAATTTGAAAATAAACTTTAACTTTTCCTTGAGTTATAAAGGAAGGAGTTTGACTGGAGAAAATGTGACATTTTTATGAGTCTAATTCTTCTGTTTGTGTGTGTATGTGCACAGAGGCACGCAGGTCTGTGAGTGAGGAGAATCACATGTGCACTGCAGCATGCAGGCAGAGGTTGATCGTCATCTTCCACCTTATGTGAGAAAGGGAATATGGCTTTTTGCCTTGTTGAATTCAAAGCTAGCTGGCCTGTGAGTATCTGGGCACCCTGTCTCTGCCTTCCATCTTGCCATGGGAGCTTTAAGGTTCTAGATAGGCACAGGTACACCTGGCTTTATGTGGGTACTGGGAGTTTGAACTCAGGTCCTTATATGTGTTCAGTAAACACTTTACTCATGGAGTGACCTCATCAGTCCACGAGTATAATTTTAAAAATGCATTCCTTAATAACCTTCTATGCACCGGGTGCTATTCTGAATGTTGAGATGGTTGCAGCAAGCAAAACAGGCAGAGTCCTTACCGAGTAGGAACTCCCACAGCCAGTATTCCTTGTCCACAGCTTTTGTATTTGGGGATCTAACCAACCTCAGATGGGAAACATTTGAGAAAAATTGCATTTGTGTTGAAAGACTATCGAGTTTTTCCTTTACATCTACCCTAAACAATGTGGTGTAACAACTCTTTCCATAGCAGACACATTATATTTGGTATTATAAATAAGACCTCAGCATTCAGAGTCTGGTGTCTGCAGGGTGTGCCAAACCCATCCTCTAAGGAGCCTGAGGAGTGACTGGAATCTTGAGGGGGTGGGGTAGACAGCCAAGCCCACACTACTGGATAGATACTGCGATTTCAATCATGAAATGGTTCACAAGGAAACTAAAAAAGGCAGGGGTAGTTCTTCTACTGACCCTAAGCACTTAAAAAGTCCCGGTGACCTAGAATCTCTCCTCTGAGATTTGTACTTACGTGGCATAGGCGGGATCTGGCTGCCGCCATTTTCAAATAGTTCTCCTAAGTTCAAGGAGCAGAGTAGTGTCATAGAGCATGCTGCACGATAGCTGACAGGGTGCTCAACTAACAAAAGATCCCTGTCCCCTTGGGATGGAGGAACGAGTCCTGTCCTGCTTAGGCACACATATCAGGGAAGGACGATTCCTGGAGAGGTATGGCAGGTGCACTGGCCCAGGGTGAAGCTGGGCTGCCATTCTAGGAGTAGAGAAAAGTCCAGTGTGATCATGGACCACTGAGCCAGGGGGTGGAGGTGGGAGGTACTCCTCAGGGACTTGAATGACCTTAGTAAAAGTTAGGGATTCAATTCTAAGGGTGTTGGGGAGTCTGTTTCTGGGTTTTGGAAAAAGAATAGCAATGTCAGTATGTAGAGAATGTAAATGAATACATAGCATATGTATTTGAGGAAATACTCTTTCTACAGTTCTGAATTCAGCATTTCTCATGCCTAACATGAACAATCGCTCTGTCTCAGATGTGCAATGTGTATTGTTTCGTCATTACCTTATATGGGAAAATGGGCATGCCTTAAGGATTTAGTACACATAAAATTAGTAAACAACAACGAAATTTTACCACATATTCTGTTGTCGAATTTTGCAACCTTTCCTTAGGTAGTGGTTTTCATTCTGAGCAGGCTAATCCACCCGTCCCTTGCCGACCTGCCACTGGAGGCTCTCGCACTCTCCGCAGAAACCATCATGGTTGGGTGAGCTGGGGAACTCCTCTTTGCCTTTAGCCTTCAGTGGGTAGAGGCAAATGGTGCGTATTAACCTCCACAAACACGGAATGGCCTCCTATTACGTCATCTGGCTGAAGAACCTAGTGTTTGTGGCGGTGGGAAGTCCTGCCCTTAGTGGGAGCGTGACAGAGGATCTCACTTTATTGTTCACGGGAGCCACTTGGAAAGGTGTACGGAACACGAAACACTGAGATCCTCTCCCAGGAATCTGGTGCAAGAAGTTGGGGGAGACACTTGGCAAACAAGAGTCCCTCACAAGTTCTCAGGTGGGATAAATCTTTGCCTCAGACAAGCACTGATCCAACATGGTAGCATGTAGGAGGGCCTCATCGTTATTATCTGGTATAATCTTTAAAATGTAATCACTGGAGATGAAAAATAGCTAGCTATTATATACTATTCTTTAAACTCTAGATCCTTTAGCATAAGCACTGGAAAAGAAATCAACAAATGCAAATAAATAGAGTTGTAATTTTCTCTTGTGAATATTTCTTGCCGTCTTTTCTATTGAGAGCACATAATTTTGTGTTTGTTTATTTAGTCCATTTGTTTATTTCTATAAAAACTACTGTATAATCCTTAAAATGTGCTAATAAAAAGTACGTAGGGTAACAAGCAAAGTCTCCCGTTTCCTAATGAAATGCTTTCATTGTGGTTATTATTAGCCAGTGGGTGTGACTTTGAGATAGTTTTCTACTTACTCATTAATCTACCTACCATTATATATGATAATATGTATTCATATGCTACCTGTATAAAATATATAATATGCAGCACATTTTTTTTTGAGACAGGGTTTCTCTGTAGCTTTGGAGCCTGTCCTGGAACTAGTTCTTGTAGACCAGGCTGACCTTGAGCTCACAGATATCTACCTGCCTCTGCTTCCTTAGTGCTGGGATTAAAGGTGTGTGCCACCACTGCCCAGCAATGCAGCTATATTTTTAAAAAAGAATGAAATAGTAACACAGAAAATTTTCTAAAATTTGCTCTTCCACTCTTTTACTATATGTATATTATGGGCATCTTTCCAACTCGCCACTCATAAAATACTGGATTCTTTAAAAACAGTCATTTCATTTTATAGCATTTCCAGAAATACCTTAAGTTCTTTAAGCATCCATCAGTTGGCAGCTAACAAATTGCTCCTTCATTTCCTGTCACAGACAATGCTGCAATGAAGAGTCTTTTCTGTGAAGAGTTCTGAGATCTTAGGGATTTCAATGATAACACCTTCATTATTTTTATCAAAAATATAGCTCCTGACGTTTTTGTTTCTTAATTTTATTTTCTCTTATGTTTATATAGTCACACATATGGTAGTAGTCCTTCTGCAGTTTATACCATTATTGTCAATATCATAAAATTCAGCCATATAAAGAGAGCAAAGATAGCTCTCCAGTCTTCTCTTAGTTAAAAAAAGTGATGTCAATTTTTATTTTTTATCATGCTCCCTAGTTTATCTTAATCTAGATTAGTTTGAAAATGTAATCACAATATAAATTTATCCTTTCCCCCATGCCAACTAATTATTGAATAATTCACTTGCTACCAAACAATTAGTGACATGATATTCTTTGGTAGTTCATTATACTCACAGCCACACATACCTGCATATCTAGCTCTTCTGTGATCTAACTGTGTATTTGGAGCCAGGACCTGGCTATCTACATCACTGTGATGTAAGTAGGCTTGTTCCTCCTCCCATCTTTCTGTTTTCATAACGGACAGAAAGCTTTCTGGTGAACTTCAGGTGGAGGAAATGACCTAAAGTGAGGCTGAGTACTTTGACTGTAGCCACTGAGGAGAGAGCAATGGTGCCATGGGATACAGACACTCGCTTTGCGCAGGACTAAGATCCAGCATTTGAGTTTGAAATCAGAGCTCTTCCCAACAGTGAGGCCTGAGGAAGACTTGGGGAAGAGTTGCAGTCTGCTGAAGTGAGTTGTGGCCAGCAAGATATCCCGGAAGACACATTTACATTTTTCAGAATCTCCTAATTCACATTCAAGGGCGTAACTACACAAAGGAGAAGGGCAAGATGACAGAAGAAAAACAGAGCTAGTAGATAGCATGAGTTCTAATTGATCTTAATAATAAAAATCTGGAGTCAGATATTAAGGGGCGAAAGCTAAAGACCAGAGCAGCCAGCCTCTCCCTCTTACCGCTACGGAAGTCTCAGACCAGTGGGGTACCCTGTCTCTGCAAGTCCTCAGACTGAATGTTGTCTCTACAAAACCTCAGACTGAATCCTGAGCTCTTGTCTCCTCCCTCCTTAGAGTCCTCTCTCCGCCCAGCCATATTAATTTCTGTCTCCACCTCCCTAGTGCTGGGAATAGAGGGATGAACCAACACTGTTTGGCTCTGTTTCTCTTTTAGACTGATTCAATCTTGTGTAGACTAGGGTAACTTTGAACTCAAAAAGATCTGCCTGTCTCTTTCTCCTGAGTGCTGGGATTAAAGGTGTGTGCTAGCACTGCCTGGCTTCTACGGCTAACTAGTATGTCTAGCTCTGTACTCCGATCTTCAGGCAAGATTTATTTGTTAGATCACAAACAGAATATCAGCACACATGTATGAACAATTTTCTCTCTTATGTCACGGTTTTCTTACCACAAATGGAAACACACTGCTGGTGGAATGACAGAGAATTTCAGCACTGTTTTCATTCAAGCGTCTTCCCTCAGACTTTAGGATAGTTTTAGTCATCTGTACTGACTCTCTCAAGAGTAACATAAGTTTGCTCTGCTACCTAAGAACTGATAACTCGAAGATCCCACTTGCAGTTAGAAGAAACATCTAGAAAATGTATCCTATGTTCGGAGCATTTTCAGGAAGCAAACATTCATAAGAGTGCTATTATTCTCTACCTGAGTTTTCCAACTGAACCTGTTGAAATGCTAGTAAGTGCTAGTTACATCTTATATGAACTATCAAGTGTTGCACATGGCTCTGCATTAATTAAGACCACAGAATAATGCACCTCATTAAAAGAAATTAGTGCAAATCATGGGTCTTAAATATTTACCCTGGCTTGTTTGAAAAGCCTAGGAGGAATGTTACCAGTGTATACTTAGAACTCGTTAATCTCTGTTTTTTTTCCTTATTATATAAGTGAAGGGAGTTTCAGTTCCCGCTGCGGACATCCTCACAAGGTCTTTGGCAGTCTATGTTTAGTAGGGATATCTTCTTGTTTCAAATGTCCTTGGAGCAACTGATTATCAGTTGAAATTTGAGGATTATCATTCTATTGTCCATATTTTACTTTATTTTCTCAGTGAAAATATTTTTTATTTTTTTTAAAAAATCTTATTTTGCATACCAGACTCAATTCCCTCTCCCTCCCATCCTCCTGCTCCCTCCAGCTTCTCCCCACCCTACCCCATCCACTCCTTAGAGAGGGTGAGGCTTCCTATGGGGAGTCAACAAAGTCTGTCATCACCCCCCCCATTTATCTAGGCTGAGCAAGGTATTCTTCAAAGGGAATGGGTTCCAAAGAGCCAGTTCAGAGGAATCTCAATGAGCAAAAGGCTCTTAAGGAACTGCTCAGCATCCTTAGCCATTAGGGAATTGCCAATCAAAACAACTCTTAGATACCATCTTACACCTGTGAGAATGGTTCAGATAAAAAACACTAATGAAAACTTATGCTGGAGAGGAAGTGGAGTAAGGGAAATGCTCCTCCATTGCTGGCGGGAGTGCAAACTTGTACAGCCACTATGGAAATCAGTATGGTGGTTTCTCAGAAAATTGTGAATCATTCTACCTTAAGACCCAGTAATACCACTCTTGGACATATACACAAAGGAGGTACACTCATACTACAAGGACATTTTCTCAACTATGTTCATAGCAGCATTATTTGTAATAGCCAAAACCTGAAAAAAAAAATCCAAATGCCACTAAACCAAAGAATGGATAAAGAAAATGTGGCACATTTACACAATGAGTACTACTCAGTGGTAAAAAACAATGACATCTTTAAATTTGCAGGCAAATGTATGGAACTGGAAAAAACCATCCTGAGTGAGGTAACCCAGACACAGAAAGACAAACACAGTATGTACTTCCTCATAAGAGGATATTAGACTTAAAGCAAAGGATAACCAGCCTATAACCCTAGTCCACAACCCCAGAGAAGACAGGAAACAAGGAGAACCCTAAGAGAGACATTCGTGAATCCCCCTGGGAAGGGGAAGTAGAAAATAAATCTTTTAATCCTTTGTATGGTGACTGAACTTTAACAGGAGCCTGTAAGCCGTCAGGTTATCAGAGTGGCTCTAAAATAATGCACTCCTAAAAGGAAGGACATAGGACAGAAGCCGAAGGTGTTTGGCTAGAAACACAGCACACTTAGGGAAGCAATGATGTTGTGAAAGCAAACAGCCATTGTATGGAAGGAAGAGGGAATGAGTTTTCTTTTATAAAGAATTAGTGCTGTAAAAATAGAAATGGCGATTTCAAAGCCGTCATAGATTCTTATCACCATGGAAAATGCAGACAAGTCAAAATAAGAAAATAAAAATCATTCAAAATTCTAACCACTTAGAGTTTTACCTCTATTAATATCTAGTTTAGACTTACCTTATAAATACTGGAGAAGTACTGGGAGTATTCATCAATATTATTCAATATTTTATGCATTAAAAAGGCCCACATTCCCCATCAAGAGAAATATTTAGCAGGACATTTGAGATTCCTTATAGTATATAGTAGATTTGGTGACCTTTGAAGAATGATTTGTGCTGCTGGATTAATGTCCAAAGAATAGACATTCTGGGAAAGTTGAAGTATCATTTAAAATGAGAAGGCAGAATATATACTAACTAAGATTTCTGCCCAGCATGCATTGTGCTTCTTGCCATTTTCTAGGATTCAGCAGAATTCATGGCCTCAGTGGAGTGAGATACACTGGAAAAGCAGAGAAAATGCTTTTGATTTTGGCAAATCATGGCATTTGAATAGCAAAGGACAGCACCTATGAGTCGCCCAGGGATGATCCAGGGTACAGTGCTGGTAGGCTACAGATAGACCTTCTGAGCAGGGAAGGGAGAATGGAGACATCAGTGAGGTCTCAGGATAGTAACTGTCTGATTCCTTCTTAGCCTACTTTCCTGGGTATGAAGGCTTCTAGAAGGTTCAAAGAATATGAGGGAAGGCTCAGTCACATTATTTTCCTTCATAAATGCCCAGTGGTTTAGCATAATTTTACAACTTCCATGTCTGTTATACCAGGCATAGCTAAGTAGAAATTACTGTGCAGCATATCTAGGTGAATGTGACCCACGATAGTTTCACATTCTACTGCATCTCATGGAATCTGGAACAGGGAGTTGGCCATGATAGCTGAAAACCAGAACAAAGTAGCCCCAGCCTGCTGAGGTTGCAAAAGCCAGACACTTTCTTTTCTGCTTATCTGTAGAATGCAAATATCCTCAACACCAGGATTGATCTGTTTGGTCTAGTGTACTTCCATAGACCAAGATTTGAGTTTGGGTCACAGTAATAAGTACTCAATAAGCATTTATTGAAATACTATATTAACAGATGCCCTCCCTGGGCATAGCCCCCAGAATAAAAGAAAATCCAGAAAAATCTGAAAGGCAATCATAATTCATTTAGAAGACTGGAATCTTAGATTCAATTAGGGCACAATCCTACCTCCTCTGGGAAAAAGTAAGAGCATAGAAGTAGAAACAGAAAGAGCTATTTTTAATAAAGACTTAGGTACTTGTATTTTATGTTCTGTGAGGATGCCTGTATACATGTATGCCCACCTCATGCATGCCTGGTGCTTGTGGAGACCAGAATAGGGTGCTGGATCCGTGGAACTGAGTTACAGGCAGTTGTGAGCCACCATGTGGGTACTTGGAATTGTACCTCTTTGAGGATAGCAAGCACTCTTAACCACTAAGCAATCTCTCTAGCCTCAAGAGCTAGTATGCTTTTTGACCTTGTTAGGAGGTTGGGATTACACGGAATGGGACTTTAGAGTTTACAAGTCGGTTCAAGTTCTTTCTCTGTTTAGTCCTGCTGCTATAGCCTTTCTTTATCAGTGGATGGACAACAATTTCACCTTGCATGTCATGCCCTCCTTCTGGGGACCATAGCCCTTGATTTCTAATTCCAGGAGTAGTGTGAGAAGGCTAACAATATAATTAAGGTTGGGGCTTGCTCATCTGCTATCTGTTTGGTGACAATGAGTCAGGCAGAGGTGGCAGGTACAGCACAGATGTGTCCTTGGGCAAGATAACAGCCCAGTTGCTAAAACTCTTACAACTGGTAAGTCGGG
Source organism: Bramus lutescens (assembly GCA_001685075.1). Lineage (NCBI taxonomy): Eukaryota > Metazoa > Chordata > Mammalia > Rodentia > Cricetidae > Bramus > Bramus lutescens. The sequence goes on along the minus strand of LOEQ01002832.1, from coordinate 19,282 downwards.
GTATTGTATCTGTGGAGAACAGCTTGTGTAATACATGAGCATTTACAAACAATAGTTGGGGATTCCTGGTAACTAAGAATTGTCAGTGAAAGTCCATAAGACATTGTTCATAAGTAAGAGGATGTTACTCTGGAGTGAAAGTTGATTTGAATGTCTGCTACATAAACAGGCTCACTGACAGCAACAGAGTTGAAAAGACCCTGATGGAATAGGAATAGAGTGATGGGGATTAATTATAAGAAGCCAGGTAGCTGTAATCTTTGCAACATGCAACAGAGCCTGAGGGGCAGGCAAGGCACCCTGATTTACGGAGAGTCATGAGGATGAGTAATAGGACATGGCATTCTCAGGAGCAAGATAAATAGGGAGCTAATAAAGATGCCCTTCTCCGTGTTAGAGCAATACATCTAATCAGTGAATTTTAGCTACTTCTTGGCCCCTGGGCTTCTTTAGTACAGGGACCAGAAGCCAAGGCTAAGAGTTGTCATCTTGTTGATAACAATAAGATCCTATTGACTCAGATCAAGTAAAGAGGTGGAGTTGTTTTTGCATTCGGGACAGGGATAGTATGTGTGGCACCTACATGGAACTTCCAAGGTATCTGTTGTTAGGCATAGCTAATGTCTGAGGTAGAAATCCTAAGGTGAACAGGAATTTGGACTTGCTATGAGTGAAGGAGAGGGTCACCACACTGGGGCTGAAGGAGACCATAGGTGAAAGAGAAAAGGAACCCAGGGTTCATAGTGGAGAGGTGAGCTGATGGCTTAAGCTCAGGCTTGGTTTCAGCATCTGCGTCTGTGGTTCAGCCTTCTAAATCTTTCATTTGAAAGATTTCCTCAGGATGAGAGGAAATTTCCCCCTGCCATCCTAGGGGAAACGTTTAACAAGTACTCATGAAGAATGGGTTGGCATAGGGCAGCAGGTGAACTCTGGGTGGCCTGTGATATGCTGGCTTCTCTGTTCATACCTACTCTCAGAAGTAAGTTTGTCTCAAAGCAGTGTTCCTCAACCTTCCTAACGCTGCAGCCCTTTAATCCAGTTCCTCATGTTGTGGTGACCCCCAACCACAAGATTATTTTGTTGCTACTTCATAACTGTAATTTTGCTACTGCTATGAATCATAGTGAAAATGTCTGATATGTAGGATATCTGATATGTGACTCCTGCAAAAAGGTTGTTCAACCCCCAAAGGGGTCATGACCTACAGGTTGAGAACCATTGGCCTTCAAGGAAGGCTCAGCTACTAGTCCTCTATCATCAGACAAATTCAGCTATCAGCTCTGAAAGGTTTCCCTAGACTGAGGACAGGCACTTCAGCCCAAAAGATTCTTGGAAGTGCCTTTGACCAGGAAATGAAGGCAGTGAGTGTATAAAAGCCAAGATCTTTTGAATAAGGCAAGGGCTGCAGTGGCCCAAAGGCTCTAGAACCTCTACAGGTTGCCTGGGGTTTGCTGAGCCCATGTCACAGACTGAGTTTTCTTTCTCCCCACCCTATTCCACCCTCTTTCCATTAGTAGCAATAGTCAGCTATCACCCTGTCAAAACCTTCTTGTGATAGTCACCATGAGCTGTATGGAACCAGAGATATTCTGATAGAAAGGAAACTTGTAAAAGAAAAGACTTGAACTTTCATGAATCATCCACTTCCACACTGAACTCATGTTTTATGATCAGCAAAAATGGCACAATTATTATATCTATAAAGAATTTATATTTTTCAAAGTTGTTCACTATAGAGAACATATTGTCCGTCTGGCTTGTTTGTTAGCATCATCTACAGACAATTCAAAAGTATGTCAATGTCTGGGGTTCGTCCACAGCAACCCTGTTACAACGGTCTGCAGTAGGCTGCCGTGTTTCAAAAGCTCGTAGTGTGACTGCCTTGTGCCTTTTGCTGGTGGTGGGGATAATCATTGCTGTGGGAAAAGCGATAATATAATCAGGATGCTGAATCCACAGTGCTCGTTCTCCAAGTGCTAAGCATGTGAGAGAAACATTTTAGCAGTTCTCTGAGCCTCAGACTTCACTTAAAAAGTGAAGGTAATGGCAAATGTGACTCAAACCTTTGTGAAAACCTTTGGAAAGTAATAGAAATGTTCTCATCGTGTGTGTTTTCTGTGGTTCTGTGGACCGTGGCTTTGTAGGAGGGAAAGGGAGAGAAGGTCACACTGAGAGCTTTGACATAGGATACGGATTTAGTTACATACTTTAGAGTGTCTAAAAGTCCTCCCAGGAAAGCTCAAGTGTATCCCCTTGGCTCATGTGCTTTTTGATTAAATGAACTGCTCAAAAGTTGCAGAGCTGATGAAGGGGAAAGCAGGATGAAGTCCCAACATTCCTCTTGTTTTGTGCTACTATTCCTGATGTTTTTATTTGTGCTCAGAGTTCTTATCTCAGTCTTGTCCATGAGTCATAAAATACAACAATATGAATAAAATGGATTTTTAATTTTAAAACATGTTGCAATTATAACGTTGTGGTGATTATGAAATGTTGAAATAATGACTCCCATCCCGTTAGAGTTAAACCATTTGATTTGTGCTCTTTCAGTGAGGGCGAAACCTTGTAGGCAGCATAAGCTACGTTTAAGATTACATGAGCCAAGCGTAAATTAAACAACGTGACACAGAGGCTGAAATAATGTAAGCAGCTCCAAGTGAAGCCTGTGAGTGAGTTCAGAATAGTACAGCTCCCTGCTCCCTGCTGTCCCCCTGCTGTGAACATACTCACTGATGGTGAGATCATGATGGAGGAGAACAGAGCGGAGGGACAGAAGGACACATGAAGCCACAGAGATCATCATTCATATGTCTCTTATGACCTGGGAACTATTGGAAGATATGACCTATAACCATTCCTTGCTTGCCAAAGGACAAATATTCTAGAAGCCAAGCATTCACCAGAAGCGTTGTATATGGGAGGCCACCGCAGGGAGAGTGTGCAGGGCACTTGAGCAAACGTGCTGCTGGCTTCCCATTTCCAGACTTTAGGGGAAGCTCTCTTGACAGCTCCCTGATTTCTTTAACACAGCAAATCTTTAATCAGCCTAGATATGTTAAAATGTGATTTTTTTTTACAGTGAGTTGACCTGAGTGGAGTACTTGAGTTGAAATGTGTATTTTCTTTCCCCCTCAAAAGCTGACTTGTGGGGAAGAAAAAAAAATCAGATATTCAATGATATACTTTGCCTTAGTGACAAGATGTTTTGGAGGAAGTCATCCAAGCTTGAAATAAAATCTCTATTGAAAGTAATTCTACATTCATGGCAGTCAGATACATTGTCGGATTAGAGCAGATGTCCCAGGAGGAAACAACGGTATATGCACCAGGCAGGCTTGATTATTTGGATCCCTGTCAGTTCTGAACTTTCTGACAATGACGGCTGCAACTCTGTTTTCATCTTTAGTTTGAGAGAAAGTTAGTATACTTTACCTTAACTAGGCCAAATGTACTGTAAAATAACCCGGTAATAAGATATACCCCACCCACCCAATAGTATCTGTGTGGAGAGAGCATTTAGCTGTGCATTTTAAGGAAACAAACACGGCAGCCAATGACTGAGAGATGTGATTATTTTTTCTGCCTGAGCTTTAAGATCTCCCTAGCAAAGCCCCCTATGTGCTGCTTTACAAACACTATGTGTCAAGGGACACAAATGGTTCTCACTGGAAGGGGCCTCCAAATGGCAGAACAGCCTTTATTTTTCCTATTAGAATAAGTCAGATATAAATATTATTTGGTGTCCCGAAAATGGCACAGGTGTGCCAGGTAACATTTATGTCTACTTAGAAACACACAACAGGCTATATGTCTCTTTTGAAAAGGTTAGAGAATTGCGCATTTTTATTGGGTATAATTGACGCTAAAAGGCAGGAAATACACATAACTTTAGAATAAGAATTATGTTATGATTTGTTTTGAAGCTGACACTTTGTTGTGGTTGAAGGCAGGAAAAGACACACCTCCAATGGGTGATTAAGAAGAATCACATCCATTTGAAAATTCACAGCTTGGTTTAGTAGCTCTCCTTACTCAAATATACGTTATAAAACTATCCTCTCCCATGTCACCAGTGAACAGAAAGAGGGGAGTGAATTTGGTTTCAAATCAACTTAAATTTAAGAATAGAAAAGATAAGTTTACATGGTGTGGTGGAAAGTCACTGAATAGCCCACCAGATCAAGAAGTCTTGCCACCAAACAAATGCATGCTCTAAGAACATAGTTCCCACTTGAGCAATGCACTGATTACATAAGTGAAAATTTATGTTTGAAAACTTGTTTTTCAATTAACAAGGATCATAAATATCTTCCACTAGGTGAGGAGACAAACAAATATAGTATGCTGATGCAATAGATTATGATTCAATGGCAAAAAGAAATGAGTTCTGAAAGGACATAAATGTTTGGGGAGTTTGTAATGCTTGTTGTCAAGTGAAATAAACAATGATTCCAGTCCTGGATTGTTTGCTTTCTGTTGCTAAGATAAACACCAGGACCACAAAGCAGTTCCAGGAGGAAAGGGTTTGTTTGTCTTACATGGCCCAGGTCACTTTCCATCACTAAGGGCAAGTAGGGCAGGAACTCATGGCAGGAACTGTAGCAGAGAATATGGAGGAGTGCTTGTCCACCGTGGCTCGCTCACCTGCTTTCTTATACACACGAGGAGCACCTGCCTGGTGGGGACACAACCCCCAGAGATCTGGGCCCTCCCACACCAGTTATTAATTCAGAATACGATCAACCATCTTGCCTATAGGCCAGTCTGGTGGCATTTTCTCATTCGTAATTCCCTCTTCTCATATTACTCTGGTTGTGTTAATCTGACAAAAAGCCAACCAGAACACTCATATTCTCCAAAATTCGAAATTATGGAGGAAGAAAAGATCAGTACTTAACTGGAATTTCAGTGAAGGGAGGGAAGAACAGGTGGGAAATTGGGATACTTTTAGGGATGTGAAACTATTCGGTAGGACCCTACAGTGATGCTTGTACGCCATTATCCATTTGCTAAAATCCACGGAAGGCAGAAAACAAAGAGTAAATTCTCATGTGAACTATGGACTTTAGTTAGCAATGTTTCAATATGGGGTCATCAACCCATAATAGGATGGCCCTGACAGAAGAAGCTTTGTCACTGTGTGGCCTCAGAAGAATGGGAGTATATGGGGACACCCTGAACCAAAGGCTCAATTTCTTTGCAAAACTAAATACATTCAGAAAAATAAACTGTATTATTTCCAAAAAAGAAGATAAAAAGGTGGTCTTGAAGTCGGATTGCTTCCTTCTGGGGTCAGAGATTGCTGGCCTGCTCATCTAACTTTACATCACATCCACTTGAGCTGCTTTACTCTACATTACTGCTTCTTCAATGGGAACATCTATGCTCTGCTCCACACACCAAAGCATAGTTAAGTATGCATCTGCTAGGATGTATTTAGACATCATATTCTGAACGTTTTGTTATTTGCTTTCTTGGCATTTAAACATCCAGACTGTATTACATTGTCGTTGACATGTTTGAGTTTTATCTCTCTTCCGTGCACACATATTTTATCTTTCTCAATGAGCTCTCGTTTAGATGGTGTATTACCTTCTTCACCCCTAGATCGGGTGCAGGAAAACATTGGGACATTCCATACCTTTCCGTTGTTATAGCGTTTGCTTTGTGTGTGGTGGTCCAGCTTTTGCTTTAGCTGTGTGCTGCTTTTGCTGGACTAGCCAGGAATTGGACTGAACCAATATTTTTCTGGATGTAGAATAACAAAGCCAGCCACAGTACTCCTTTTGGGTTTTCTCTGTAGAATAACAAAGCCAGCCACAGATACTCCTTTTAGGTTTTCTCTTAAGTCTAGATGAGAAAGGCAAGTTCAGTGAGGTGAGCTGTTCGGCTCTTGTCAGCACTTTTCACCTGCCTCTTTTGTCTCTTTTTCACTCTTTCCAAAAGCAAATTACAGTGGATAACTAGAGAACATATTTTGGGTATGCAGTAATAGAGGGTAACATTTAGGAAAACTTTTTGAGGGAATGGAGAACTTGGTACATGTAAAATATGCTTTCTTCTCAACATTTTTTGTGAGTTGGTCTAAAATTTCTTTCAGCTAAAGTATCAAGCATAGAATAAAGGTTTGTTTCCAAAAGCCATGGTTGCTTATCAAAAGTGTCCAAATAATATCAAAGAGAAGTGTCTAGGTTAAAAGGTGAGCGGTTATAAATCAAATGAGGATGTGCAGGAAAGAGTATTAAATGGCCTATTTCAGACCTATGGGATTAAGTGATGATTCCTGAGAGCAGCTAACCCGGAACTGGGAGAAACCAAGGAATGCACCGAGGCTACCCTCATGAGTGTGTGCTGCGGAAGTGGGAGACCTGCCTCCCAAGAATGCAGGAAACTTGGCTTTCTTCTCCTGTCTCCACGTTTCTACCTGAATGACTATAGATGCTTATTAGCCTTCCTCAGCCTCAGTTTCCTCTTTTGAAATGTAAGTTAGTTGATCTAGAAGAGCTCTTACTTATTACTTTGTGCTGGAGATTTGATTTCCCAACACATCTAAGCACTGTTTTCTGATCTTGACTTGAAGTCTGACAAGCTTAGAAATACACCGAAGGCATTATTGCCAATTACAGAATAGATTGAACCTGGAACGTGAGATATTGTAATAGTGTCTTGCATATATGTAGACAATTTAAATGTTTGTTTATTCATAAGTCACTATATGGAGTAAGATATGTGTCTGTTTATTAAAACGAATAATGAAACAGAAAGGCAGACTCTACGGATTTAAAGAGAATATCAGCCAGGTGCCTGTTGTTGTCTTGGAAACAGTTTTGTTTTTTTTTTGAGTGCTTGTAAATGAATGGTGACTTTGGAGGAACTGACCTGCTCTGGCAGGGCCTGACCCACAGGTGTGCATCATCTGCCTCAGGGTGACTGCTTGTTCTTTGGGTAAAGACTTGGTGGTTGACGTCACTGAGTGGAAGGAAAATATGATCAGCCAATGTCTACATGGGCTTGGAAATGGAAAATGGTGGCCTATGTGCTAGGGCCATGCCATTCATTGCAAAAGCAATTTCAAAAGGAAACACAATATACCTACAGAAGCAATGAGTGGTGTTGTATCTTCCAGATGGTCAGGAATTTGGGATCTTGAAAGGCAAGATACTGGGGCTGGTGGGGTGGGTGGGTGTTGAATCGTGGTAATACCATTAACCTTCTAAGAAGAAGGAAAAATTATAGGCAGATAGAGGCATCAAAATAGGGGAAAATTTAGGCATTTCTAAAATATATTTAAGGAATATTAGAAGCAATTTATCTACATAGATATTTGAAAGAGAATTTTAGAGTATTTACACAAATGATAGATCTCACGGATCCTTTCAGATTAGTACCTGCTTCCTTTTCATAAGACAACTTTGCAGTCTTCCAAATATTATTTTAAAGCCCAGTTCCCAGTAGATGGACAATCCCTCCCAACCATTTGTTCACTTGTTAACCAAGCCTCTTTCTGTCTATCCATGCATACAGAAGATCACACTGTTGAAAGGAAAAATGCTTTCTCAATAGTTAAAATGATGTTCTAGGTCTGGAGAAATGGCTTAGTGGATAAAGTCCTTGCCATGCAATATGAACATCAGAGCTTGCCTCTCCAGAGCCATGTAAACTTGATGTGGTATCCTGTGTCTGAAACCCAGTGAGCCTAGGTGAGATGGGAGGCCGAGGCAGGAGAATCAGCAGTCTTTGGCCAGCCATGCTGAGTATCAGACTCTGTCTCAAACCAAGGCAGAAAGCAAGGACTGACATCCAAGATTCTCCTCTAACTTCTATATGTGTGCTATGGTACAGACACACACACACACACACACACACACACACTCACATACATGCATGCTGCATACACACAGGATCTGCTATGATTCCAGAGTGGGAACAGATGTGTAAAACTGGTGAGTATAAGAAAGTAGATGTAATCCCTATTTTGCGCTCACACTCTTGCGTCTTGTGTGGAGCCTCACTTGAGGGCCTGATGTGGGAGGATTACTAATATCACAACACGCCTGATTTATAGCAGCTCAATTAGGTTAAACAGCTTGATTCATTTCAGTTGGATAAGAAAAATTCCTGTTGAATATGAATCCTTGCTATGCAGGGAACACAAACTCACACTCATTATTACGTATGGAACTTTTCTTTATGGATGAGTGTTTCTCAGCCAAGGAGCGGTAGTCATCCAGCTGATGACCATAAGGAAAGGCGAACACTGTCAGTAGAATAACATCCTCAGCCAAGTGTTTATGTTGGAATCATATACAATACAGGACTGTTCCTAACTAATGAGACAGAGTGGCCTCCCCAAGTCTCTCCCTTTGTATTATTTCTCGCCACCCATGTGCTGAGCAAGATTTTCTCAGGACCCAAGCCCCATCCTACTGGCAAGTTCTGCTTCGTTGCAAGCTGGATTTATTCTTTCTGTTCAAGTGAAGATCATACATCAAGCAACTGTGAGGTAGCTCTGGTCAAAACTGTGACACCAACGGTTAGTATAGCATCCAGGGCTGATTAATTCATGCAGAGAAGACGTTAAACATTAAGATGATCAGGATAAGTCAATATTTAAAAACATAATTCATAATTTTGTTTTTACCCCCCCAATCTTTTGGCTCATTGTATTCTCAAAAAGCATTTTTTCATGCCTTAAATTATTTCCTACTACAGGCAAGGAAACACCTAACCTTTTCTACTGAGAACTTAACTGTTTTTCTTATCTAGGCTCCCACTTGGGTTGGTAAAGCTTTTCTTTAGTCTGTATTCTGAAATTCTCTTCTCTAGTGACTGAAAGAACACCTATATTCATTTTAAATATCCTCTTGATGCATTCAAAACCACTCTAAAATCTCTGTCCTGGCCTGGGACAGGGTTTCAGCTCACCCGGGTCTAGAACCCCAATTCTTCTACTGTTGCTCGTGCTCCAAGCCTACTTGCATCCTCTTTGGCTCTTCTCTTCCTGTTTGTCTTTTAGTCTCTAACCAAATACCCCTCGTCTCTGTACCCAGAGCTTGGAGGTAGCCTGTCCCTTCCCTTTTCCCAGTCTCAACTCACTTAACCCCTGCCTGGGTTCAGAGCCCCAGGCCCCTGGCTTTCCTGGCAGGAGAATAAAGACAGCTGGCAGTGAAAAACGTCTGTTAAGGAGAATATGAGTATGGTCACGGTTATGGCTCTGCTGTCTCAGAACTCCCTCTGTCAGGGACCGCCATGGGCTTCCCACACTTGCTCCACGGACAGATGTTTTCAATTATTATCACTGACAAGCCTCCAGGCCAGGTTGCCTTCTGATTGGCTGTCACCGGAGTCAGAAGGGAATAAAGGAAACTGAGTCTCAGCCACCAAACACCTCAGTCATCACTTTAATCATGTTTCTCTGCAGCAACTGGTTGAGTTGGACAATCCTCCCAGAACTGGAACCTTTTTGTAAACATAGACTCAATTTCCTTTGAAACCTTTCTTGCATTTGGGTTTTGAGTTTTCTGCCAATAGCTATTCTATCGTCAGGAGAGAGCGAGACATTTGTCATTTCTTAACCAATTCTTTCCTTTTGTGTTCTTCCAGAATTTTGAGTACATACCAAACTACAGTGGGAGTTATAACTTGGAGAAATTGGACTCGCGATTATTGGACTGCTAGACTTGCCTGTACATAATCATCTGCAAAAACACCCTACGCAGGATCTTGAAGGAGGGTATTGGCCAATGTTTCCACCCACTGTAAGAGGACAAGCTCCCTCTTGAAGTCAGCAGCCACTTCCCAGATCAGATTTACATGAATAGCTTTGCTAGGGCCACATGAGACACTGCTCTTGCATGCATAGCTCTGTTTATTCTCTATTTTCACAGTAGGCAGACACAAGCACAGTAATGATTGCATTTGCCCCAATTCTCCTGTGTATTATCGGCTGTGATGTGGCTATGGCCAAAGTATGTGACAAAGCAAATTAATGAAAGAGAGGTTAATTCTGATTCATGATTTCAGAGGGTTCAGCCCCTGGTCATTTGGTTCCATGTACTCTGAGAGAACATCACAGTGAGAGCCTATGGATGAAGGGGTAAACAGGCGGTGGGGAGATGGGGGAAACACACCAGGGACAAACCAGGTATAACATTGAGGTATGCCTCCTCACAATGAAGCTGGGCCCCAGCTCCCAAGGCTTCCTCCTTTACTCCTTGAGCTTCTGATGGAAAGCGAGTATTGAACACACGGGGGCATTTCATACATGAGCCACGACATACTGATTGCCTTCCTTTCGTTACTTCCTAGGTGTTCAATGACCAGCTGATCCTTATGGTACTCGGAGAGTCCAGTGACATCAGTCATAGGGAGGTACTGAGATGTGGCTTTCAGCGGCCTCCCGGACAGACTTCCTCCATGCTTTCTTGTTCAGTGGGTTTAGTTACATTTTCTACCATCCGGCCACACTATTTTTTTCCTGCCTCTCAGAGCATTCTAAATTCATTTTTACTTCCCATTTTTTAGTGTCATATATCTGGTTAGAGAGAAATCTTTTCAAGATGCTTCAGTGTTTCTACACATTAGTTTATGTTCTTTGATGTTTTGAAATTTGGTTTGTGTGTGGTCCTTCTCACTCATGTATCCAAACTGCCTCCTTTCAGCTGCCATTTTTAAAATAATAGCAGTAGACATGTAAGGCTCTGTATTTAATGAGATAGATTAAAAATTGGTAGAGTTAGTTACTAACAGCCTGAATTTCCATTTTATTTCTAAAAAATGCCCCCCCGACTTTTGATCTATATTCTGTATTTTAAGTCTAGTGATAAAATACTATAGGATGTTAATTCATCCTTTTCAAAAAAAGCACATGAGGATTAAAGCATATGCTTCCTTCTTCACCCAGAAAAAAAATTCAACCTTTCTGGGGGATCACATGTAGTTCTCAAACAGCTGAAGCTAAAACATCAAAGTTGGCATACCTTCAGTTATCACAAAGTGGGGAAGAGCAAGCCAAATTTTTGAAGAAAATGGTTGAACATTTTAAAAAATAAAAGATGTCAAAATGCTCTTTCTGAGCATGCTCCATAAGAGACTCGAAAATATTTCCTTTACATCATTTTTATTTTGTTTTCTATCAACAAAGCTATCTAATAGACCTTACGGATGATGTCCACTAATGCTCTAGTCAGGGCCCAAATGTTTATTGCTGGCCTGGGGCGGTTTCCCCGTTTTTTTCCGGGCCCAGTTCTGGTCAAGGTAGTGAGTTGCTTTGGTCCTTTTATATTTTTGTCATCATTTGGTTTAGTGATTCGGTGTGGGACTAATGTGGAGGAGGGGATGACTGACAAGATGCTGAAACATATCACACTAACTTTGTAGGTTGATTGTAGTTGCTAAATCTTTGCCTGGTTTTCTTTTTTATAATGAAATTATTTACAACTTTAAATTTAAGGAATAAAGGAGGATTATTTCAGTATTGAAGGCGCAACAGGCAGTTAAAGACAGTGTTCAAATACAAAAATACTCGAAGAGAAAGCAGAATGAATTCTGTACTTATTATTTCCTGAGATGGTTTCCTTTTGCAACATTAAAGAGCTCTGTGCTACTGACAGTCTGGGGCCACATTTATCCTGTAATAAGACGTAAAGTGCCCAGTGTTACTTGGGACTAGATCAATAGACAGACCTGGAAGATATTTGACATTATGCTTGTTATCACTGCAACACTGTTTGTGTAACTTTCTGAAATGATATCAACAGCCCGGAGAGAACATTGCTTCTTATTGCACGGTCTTCTACCTGTCTGCACGCTGCAGTTTCAGGACCCCAGTTCCCAGTGATATCCTTCAGTTGAATTTTTCAATTGAGGAAATATTTTGCCTATAATGGCTCAAGGGAATTGCCTCCCTGGTAAGATTCTATCTTAACCTGCCACAGGCTGTCAGGAGGTAGATCTTGACAAGTCTGTGCTTCCTAAGCACGGTCAAACTGTGGTACTCAGATGGCCCCACACAGACAGGGATAGCCCAACAGACTATGTGTAGATCAATTTGGGTCTATCAATCTGATGTACAATTATGTTCAAGTTATAGATTCAAGTATAATAAGGAAATGTTATTTTAATAGCTGGCAGCAAGATTCCACTTAAGTGAGAAGATCGTTTGCTTTTCTTTCTTAGCAAAACATTTTGATGGGCATGTTGGTTGTGAAAAGATAATCCTTAGGACACAGCGAGAAAAAACGAGAACCACATTTTCTATGTAAGACAGAAAATGAACTTCGGAAGGCTGTGCACACAGAGCAGAGAATGTGGCTGAGCGGCATGGTGACAGCAGAGGCCAATTAGAAAATCTATAGGAATTCTTAGAGGAGGAGGCAGGAGGAAAGGGGGCTCTCAGCACCCGGGAAGCCCACTGTGCCTCTCCACAGTGGAAATTATCTGCTGGATTAGATGCTGGGTAGGCTTCCCATCCCTGGTGAAACTTTGGCAAAATTCTGTCCGTTCTTTGGCAGGGAATGAAATGCTGGAAACCATGACAGAGGAACTATCAAGAAAAGGACCCTCATGCAGGAAGGCATGGATAAGCGGAGAGCTCACCAGCGTCAGGAATGGCTGCAGGAAGTGTCCACCCTTCGTGATAACGTCAGAGATGCCAAATGCATAATTTTGAAAGAGTGGAAGGGCTGAACAAATTTTATTTTATTTTTAAAGGGATGACAGTGTGGCAGGACAGAAGGCATCGCCCAGGGTTCTTGGTGCTATAGCTTTCTGCCTCAGAGATGCTCAGGGATTCTGTCAGGCCTTTGGTCCCAAGATGAAGCGAGAGTGAGCCACTTATGTACGTTTTCACAAGTGGAGCTTCTGCTGGACTTCTTCCTTTCCTTTCCCCTTCAGGATTAGATTCTAGTCCGGGGCCCCATTTGGACTGCTGGGGAGCAGTTTTACTAGTTCCTTTTTCTAAGTGATAGATGACCTTTTCCTGCCCTTTCAAGTATACTTAAGCTGCTCTTGTTGCCCATCCCCAAGCATAGGCCACAGAGCCTTCCAGGACAGTATACTTCCAGGTAAATTCATGCGGATCAATCTCTGCTCAAAAATATACTCATTTACAGGGTAAAATCCTAGTCCCTTAATACAGCATGCTATTATTCTTCTTACTTCCTTTCAGGTGGCAGCTACTCAATATTCTTCATGATTACTTGACAACACATTGCTCTGACTCCCAATGAGTAGACCTGGTCACATTTTGTTTTAGATTTTTGGGGGGAATGGGTGAATGAATTTGAACCAAAGTATGGTCCTAGCCAGTCTATTGGCACTTTGGATTAAGAATGTTGTTGAATAGAAGGGGTTCATTCTGTGGTAGTGAAGGGGGAAATAAGAGAGGATAATGGGGTGAATGTGAAGAAAATATATTATCTGAAAATTCCTTATCTGAAATTGTATCAATAAAGATATGAAGAAAATCAGAACACTATTACATTTAAGTTATTTACAAAGCAGAACATATGATTCACATTAGACAACTAATTTGATCATGAGTTAAGAAAAAAGGAATAAAAACAGAGCAAAATGATGAATTTACTCATAAATCTCCTTTTCTCACCGAAAGTGAGAAATTTTAATATTTAAAATTTGGCTTCCCATGGCAAACAGTAAGTTAGATACAATATCTTTCTCAATAACAGCACACATTCACCCATGAGAACTTTAGATTTAGCTGGTGACAGGCACTGCAGTACCCTAACAACAAAGAGTCACCAATTTCCCCAAACCCCGAGTTCAGAATATACATGTTGCCAATACTATTTTTTTCAGCATTCCAATTCTGAAAACTGTAATACAATAAATACATAAATTGCAAAAACAAAAACAAAATGATCAGGAGATCTCCTCAAAGATGTAAACAATCGTTCCCTTCATATAGTTGTCCAGTCAGAAGACCAGGGGTTGCTAAGCAAACACTCCGAATGTCCTTTTAGATTCTATCCAATTTGGAGAGACTTTGAAATTGTGAAACACACTTCTCTTACGTCCTTCTTAGAAATGAATATTAGGGCAGCACCAAGTAGGCATCTTCCATAGTCTCCCATTTTCCTTCAATGTGGCTTTCCGTCCACTGCACAGGGGTGACCGCATGGTAACAATGCTGACTCAGGAAGTCATGCTTGAAATTCTCATTATGGAGCTTTGAGCCTAGCAGTTATGGATAGATGTTTAAGAAATCTAAGCAAGAGGCCAAGTTTGCAGTCAAATATCAAGAGTGAGGGGAATTCAGGTAGAGCAGAGTGCAAAAGACTCCTGACAGGTGGCAGAACCCCTCTTGTCTGATTCCACTTATCGAGTGCTCTGTTTCCCCCGTAAAACAACTGACCAGTGCCCACACCACATTCGATGTTCCCAGCTAGCTAATGACTCTCAACTGTGCACATCTGTTCCCACTAGAGGAAAGTCCCAGGAGAGAGTCCCAAACAAGTTTATGCCAGTTGTACTTATTATTATAATTATGTAATTTAATTAGCTATTATGTAAGCTGATGAAATATGAGAGTAAAAAGGAAGAGAGCTGCTCCAGGAATACTTTCTTTGGAGAGAAGATAAATCTCATTTTATCTAAAATTACCAAGGATTTTCTCTCTGAGGAAGGGGCCCCTGGGTATGGCTGAACTCGCAAAGGTTTTTTTTTTCTTTTTTTTTCTAAATCCATCTCAGTTGATATTACTCGAGCTTCCACGTTTTCCTACCCACATGCCCACATGTCCACACGCCCACATGTCCACATGCCCACGTGTCCACATGTCCACATGCCCACGTGTCCACATGCCCACATGTCCACATGCCCACATGTCCACATGTCCACATGCCCACATGCCCACATGTCCACATGTCCACATGTCCATGTGCCCACACACCCACATGCCCACATGTCCATATGCCCACACACCCACATGCCCACATGTCCACATATCCACAGGCCCACATGTCCATATGCTCACATGTCCACATGCCCACACGTCCACGTGCCCACATGTCCACATGCCCACATGCCTACATGCCCACATATCCCTTGCTCCATCTCTTGTCAGTAGCGTCTAATCAGCATCTCTTCAGGGTTTCCCCATGCCAGGCACACTGTACAGTGATTTTCTTGCATTTTTCATTTGATATACATGATAATAACTATCAATTTTTGAAAAAATTACATTCTGTGCTTGGTGCTATGCTGAACACATTATGTATATATTATCCACTTAATCCTCACAGTGCACCAATTTTTGTGCAAAAACCTGAAAGGGTAGAAGGATTGAGAACTTGGTGCACACCCACATCTAAGAAACAAAACTCCTGAGACTGGAACCTAGCAATACATCATGTTGAAGTCGTATCCCTATAATTAACCTCTGCTGCCTCCGTGCGTTAATTTTTATGGACTGTCCATAGGGACTCTGCAGTCTCCACAGAGTTCAGTGTGCGCTTCACTACAGGTGTTCTTTCCTGTGGGCACGCACAGTTAGATGACTATTACCTTTTCCCTCTCTTTTCTGATAAAACAACGCCAGTTTGCTAGAAAATGGAAAATATAGGCAACTTTCCCTAATTATAGATATCAGTGCTCTTTAATGACAATTAGCCTTCATTTACTACCATTAATTGAACTTTTATTTTCATCAAAGGTAGACGAGTTTTGGGGGTGGGGAATCACAGTAATAATTTACAGTTGTAGACTGGTAGATTTTTCTACTTGATCTCCAGTCATTATTCTTTCTTCCTCTGAGTGAGATCACGTTTGGGAGAAATTATTTTCTCCCCACTCCCGATGTCTGCTTTTGAGTGAAGCTAACCCAGGGTGGGCCTGCCTTCCAAACCCAGCTAATGAGAGCCATGCATTCTTTTGCTATAGAGAATGGATCAGGAACAAACAAGAAATAAACAAGGGACACAAGCCAGGCCAAGGAGAATGATTCCTGGAAGTTTCTCTTCCCACAGTAAAAGAGCAGCTTTCATGCCCCTAAGGAGGTGGAGTTGACATGATACAATCCTGGCACTGCCATTTGCTGCCAAGAAAAAAAAAAAAGATTTCTAAGTTACACAAAGTTAGCCCAGTGGTGAGCAGCGTTTAGGGATAAAAAGAGAAGTTCTGTCAATACCCTTTGGGGATTGGCTCTGGTGCCCGGAGTCTTATCTAACAGTGAAATCTTCATTCCTGTAGTTTAGCAGATTATCTCTTTTGCCTAAACAGTTTGAATTGGGCTTCTGTCATTTGGACCAAGTCTTATCTATATGTCTAGATACAATTTTATATTTTACTGAATGCAACTGAATACTGACCTAGAGTAGTAGCTTGTAAATATTTGGAGAAGCCAACGAAATCACATCTAAGAAAAGCAAAGCAAAAAGTTGCACATGTCAGCCTCTGTATTGCGGGGTGAGCTGATGCTTTGGCTTCATTGCTTCATAGTTTTATTTTGTTCTGTAATTTAAAAGAAGAGTCACTAGTCTGCTATGTAAAGGGACTTGATCATGAGAGAGGATTTATAGCACTTTAGGATCTGCATTCTTAGGAGTCTTCAGATAAAGTGAGAACATTCAGGAGAAATGCCTCCCATGAAGTTTTCTTAATGAATTTTAAAAATCAAGACTTTTTTGAGGAATATTTTCTTCCTATTCCCTAGTAAAACACATGCTCTTGTTTATACATCCACACAGGAAGAGAAAGCCATTCAGGTACAATCTAACTTGCAATCAAGAACTACTCAAATAGAACCTTTATCATCAACACAGCACATCCAAAAATGTCTTTGTAAAATAAATCAAATTATATGAGTTAATTGATTCCAGGCAGCATCAGAAACTGCAGGTGGAGATGGAATAACAGGATGTTTATTAATGAAGAACTATTCATCAAAACTGACAATACCAACTCCTGTTTGTTGTATTTGTAAGATTCCTGCAGTGGTTATAGGTATATTTGTTGAAAAATTTAAGCATAATTTTGAAAAGAGGAAAAAAAAAGAGGCTGTACTCACACATGGGAATTTTAGCTGAGGATTTGGGCCACTGATGTTGTAACAGTGAAAAGATACTCCTAAATGCAATTTGACAAGCAATGCCAAAGATGCCAGTGGTAATTAATTAGCACTTAATTGAGACCACAGAACAACAGGACATAGGAATCAGTACTCAGTGCCATTTTCCCCTCAGGCTCCAACTCATGAGGGTCAGCAGAGTGGCTGCAAGCTGAAGGTCAGTAAGTAGATTGAAAGAACACATTGACACTGCCCATTTCATGATGGATCTCCCTCACCCTCTGCTTCTGCCCCTGGCTATTGGTGACGAGAAAAGGACTGTGATTGTCTGAGGGGAATTTATTGCTCAGGCACATCTACACTGAGGTAGATGCTGTCCTCACATCCTCGAGTAGATGGGATACTTCAGGAAGATTCAAGCTCAAATGTTTGCGAGCGTGAACATCAGCTGACACAAAAGCATGTGGATTTAGAATCTCCATTCTAAATTTTTAATTCTTTAAAATTTCTGCTTTCATATGGTTATATGTAAGGTTTTGTAAAAGTAAATCCCTAGAGAAATTTCTCACAACAATTTTTTTTTGTAGATCATAGATATTATAATAGAAGTTGGGACTTAAATACTGTAAAGACATCCCCACATTCAATGTAAATATTCTCATTGCTCCCCAGGTCTTCCCCAAGGCACAGATCTGCCCTCTGTCTTCACAGGTGGGTGACAACACATTTAGCATGGAGGAAACTCTTGTTTACCAGCTGAGCAAATGAAGACAAGGAAATGAATTACTCTAATCTCAGAGACGATTAACAGGCAGTTTCTGACTGAAAATTTATGGTAACTTGCTTAGCAAATGTGGATGAGAGAATAGTTTTGTTCAAACTGTGTTTTCTAAAAAATTAATTTGGGCAGTTTTAATTTTTTCTTTTTCTTCCTTTCTTTTTTCTTTTCTTTCTTTTTTTTTTTTAAAGCGCAGTGTTGAAGTCAGCAATGAAAGTTCAGTTTGTTGACGTAGCTGGGATATGGAGCCTCCGTTCCTGAATGCTGAGCCCTCCATCTATGAGGATTATATCATTTCGAAGGGCCTTCACTCTCCAAATAGGCTCAGAAAAACTATAAATGCTGCATCTCCATCTGGAAAAAGACTCTTCAGGGATCTGCTTTATTTGGTCACACACATGCCCGCAGTCAAAGCAAATCAGATACCTAACCTCTCTGCATTCCTAGAAAGTGCTTTACTCTGATTCTTCAGTGGTCCTTGAAAGCATGTCTCGAGACAATGATGCTCACTGTCAAGAAGCAGCAACCGGTGACCATTTGATAAAAAGTGCCCTTTCCCTGTTCCTAACTCACTTCCTGCCCCTGTCTCATTTGCTGACTTAAGTCTGTTCCCACGAGTCAACAGTCACCCATACTTCATTTCTCCTTTCCAACTAGGGGTCTGCCAGACAAAGGCGTTCTTAATTACACTCGATATCCTGGTTGGTATCCCTGGGGCATGCCCTGAGGAGTCAGCAACTCCCAGCCCTTCCCTTAGGAAGCACTGTTGTGCTTGGTGAAGGCAACAAGGAGATATGCCACTTAGTGAGCTCAGAATTAGAAGAAAAATAAACAAAAGAAACCAAGGGAGAGCTTGTCCTCACTGCCTTGATATTAATTTAGCAAGAAAACAATGTCTTCCTCTATCAGGCCTTCCTCAGTTCTTTGCTGTCCCACTGCTGTTTGAGATAAAGTCATTTTCAAACTAAGATCTTCATGGTTTTGTTAGAATTATTCTTCTTTCTCTCATTTTATGGATAGCTCATATCTTTCTCTGCACTTTAACAGTGACCGACCTGTATTGTTGATGCTGATCTTGCCTAGCCCACAATTTAACAACCACAGTTTTTTTACTTAGCTAACGTTATTATGTGAAACTGTGAACTACATACTCTATATATGGATAGTACATATCTACTACATATAAGCTCTGTTAGTAAACATATCTGAATAAAGTACAAACCTAAGCCCTATGCTAATTTCTAAAATGTGGTTATTTACTTGATTTACCTTCCTACATTATTAAGTATACAATTATATTTAAAGCACATTGAAAATACAAATACTCGAGTCCTTTTTGTCTGCGAGGTCCCTGGCCAGCAAGTGGCCCTGATCCTGTACCAGAAGATCCATCGGAGAGGTGAATGTGTTCCTGACCATCCAGCAGAAGCCCTGGTAAGGGAGCACAGACATTCCTCAACCCCCTAAACTTTCTGGTC
>LOEQ01002831.1:115002-147079 GCA_001685075.1 Bramus lutescens | reverse complement strand
AGTTCCAGGACAGGCTCCAAAGCTACAGAGAAACCCTGTCTCGGAAAAACCAAATAAATAAATAAATAAATCTGGACGTCCTGGTCATTCTATCTCTGCTTTCCCAAGTCCTGGGATTGTAAGTCTCCTTCCTCATCCAACCTCTTTGTTTTGATTTAGAGCCATTCTCTCTATCTGTTCTTCGTATCTCCTGCCTCAGATCCTCCTGTTGGGATTACTGGCAGTGAGCTACCACAGCCAACCAGTTTACAAAGACCTTTTGAAAGGATAAGCTTAATGCCACACTTCTTGAAGAATCTCTTCTAACAAGATTTTGTAAAGGTCTGGTGTTTTTATGCCCTTTTATATTTTTATCACTCAGGAAATAGCCTCTAAACCTTTTTCTACCATTTGGACGTTTGACGTTCTAACTTACTAGAACAGGTAAAATGGTTTTTATTTTTATCCAAGTGGGAAAAGAGCTAAACAAAATTACTGATTCGCCTTGTAAATTTGTGTTAAGAGGAAAAGCTAATTCCAAAGAATGGATTTAAGATGGGTGTGGTACCATATTCCTAATTCCACCACTCAGGAAGCAAGGCAGGAGGAGCTCAAGTTCAGGGCCTACATAGTAAAACTTTTTCACTAAACAACAAAGAAAAAAATGGACTTAAAAAAATTGTGGGATACTTGTGATGAAGTCTATAGTTTTATTACTAAAGCTTTTTTCCCCTATAGATAAATTCCAAGCAAGATTAGAAATAGAGAATATTGAGTACCTCCTATGTGCCAGGGCCTCTTTAAGCAATTCACTTGTATTTACAAACATAATTCTTAGAACCATTCTCAAATGTGGGTTCTATAATTAGCCATGTTTTGTAGATAATTTAGAGTCTGAGGTAATAATTGTAGGTTGGTGCAAATTCAGCCTAGGATGGTAGTCTGTATTTTAGAGAGAAATTTAGCCTACAGCTTAAAGCACTTATAGCTACTTATGTTGAATGTAATTTTTTATGCCTATGTTATGGTCTGTTTGTGTGTTATTTTATTCTTGGCCTCAAGGATTATTTCAAGGGAAACAAAATTTGAGTTTACTCTGCAAATACTTTAATTTTGTTATAGGCAAAATTTCATGTATCCTGGGCTGGACTTGAATTTGCTATGTAGCGAGGATGACTTTTGACACACACACACACACACACACACACACACACACACACACACACACAATGTATACAGTGTTCTGCCTGCATATATGCTTGCAGGCCAGAAGAGGGTGCCATAACTCATTCATGATGGTTGTGAGCCAACATGTGGTTCTGGGACTTGAACTCAGGACCTTCGGAAGAGCAGGCAAGTGCTCTTAATCACTGAGCCATCTCTCCAGCTCGACCTTCTATTTCTGATCCTGCCTCCATTTCCTGGTGTTATGCTTTCCTGCTTTATCCACATGGTGCTGGAGATCGAACCTTGGGCTCCATGAGTGCTAGACAAGCAGCAATTGAGCCTTGCACTCAGCCCTAAGATAGTTTCATTTTATTGATTGATTGAGATAGGATCCTACCTCCTGTGTGGCCCTGGATGCTTAAAAGTTATGACATCTGCTACTAATTTAGATCACCCATTATTGTTTGCTTCTCCATTCTGTTACATATAATTGAAAATTTTTTTCCATTGTGATGGTCAACAAAGGCATTTCTTTTTTAAAACTTTATTTTGTGTATGTGGGTGTTTTACCTACATATGTGTTTATGTGTATTATGTGTACTGCATGCATACCTGGTTCCCTTGAAGGTCAAAAGGATTACTTGGACCCAGAGTTAGACTTTGATGAGCTACCATGTGGATTCTGAAATCAGTAGCAGCAAGTGATCTTAACCATTGAGCCATCTCTCCAGCTCAGCATTTCTTTTTTGTTTTGTTTTGTTTTCAGGTGGTTTCAAAGACTGGCCTTGAATACTATCCTTCTGCCAATTATTTCCTAAGGGCAGGAACTGCAGACATAAGTGTCTGCAACCGCCTGGCAAATAGAAAGTGTGGTCTTCCATAAAGTGGCTCATTGTCTAGTAGAAAATTAAGATTAGAGATGGGTGTGGTGCACAAATTTATAATCTAATACTTCCTCATAATCTGAGTGTTTGGGAAGCTGAAGCAGAAGTATCCCTACTTCTAGATTAGTTTAAGCTTCTTTCTCAAAAAAGAAGAAAGGGAAAGTATTATGGATAGGTTGGACCTCTAGTAATTGTGTTGTCCTGGCCTGGCAGTAGTGGCGCATGCCTTTAATCCCAGCACTTGGGAGGCAGAGGCAGGCGGATCTCTGTGAGTTCAAGGCCAGCCTGGTCTACAAGATAGTTCCAGGACAGGCTCCAAAACTACAGAGAAACCCTGTCTCAAAAAAAAAAAAAGTGTTACCCTGTCGCTGTCCCCCCCAACACCCTGAAAGAATCATTTAAAAACATTGATTGTTATATGGTAACATTCTTTTTTCTATGAATATAAGTTTTTCAGAGTATTTTTTGAGAATCTAGCAGTGTGGAGGCATACATGTGTAATTCAGGTACTAGGGCTACATACTGATTTTTGGTCCATCCTGTTCTAAATAATGAATAGCAATGCTCTGTCTCAAAAACAAAAATCATTATAAAACTGATGAAACATAAGGTACTTGTTTTCTAAATTTTTGAAATACAATGGTTTGTGATGTGGGAAGTCCTTCTGTATATGTGTTACTTTTCTTGGTTGATGAATAAAGCTGTTCCAGCCAATGGCTTAACAGAGTAAAGCCAGGCGGGAAATCGGAACAGATATATAGAGACAATAGGCTGAGTCAGGGAGACACTATGTAGCTGCCAAAGGAGAGAGATGTTGGAACCTTACCAGTAGTAGGCCACAACCTCATGGTGATAAACAGATTAATAGAGATGGGTTAATTTAAGATGTAAGAGTTAGTTAATAAGAAACTTGAGCTAATAGGCCAAACTGTTGTAATTAACATAGTATCTGTGTGATTATTCAGGTCTGGGTGGCCGGAACGAAAAAGCAGTCTCCAATAACGGGTTTGAACCCAGAACTGTACGTGCTAGGCAAGTGCATTACCACTGAGCTGCATCCTGACCCCTGAATTTTTTTTCTTTTCTGTTTGTCTGTCCATCTATCTGCCTGCCCATCTGCACAGTGGTGTGGGAAGCAGGTTCTCTCCTTCTACTTTTTGGGCAGAGGTGATAAAACTCAGGTTGTAGGCTACTATTAGCTAAGTACCTTTACTCCATGAGCCTTATTGCTCACCTTGAAGTAAACTTTGTGTTGTGTTAATTTCCTTCTTTGATGTCACAGAGTCTGCCTTAGTTATTTTTAAATTGCTGCTGTGATAAAACTCCAGTGATCAAAACAACCTAGAAAGGGTCCTGGGCTTATGATTTCAGAGGTTGTTTCTGTGGTGGCAGGGTTGAAGGCATGATGACAGGTGGCTGGTATAGCAGCTTGAGAGTTCACATGTTAATCCACAAGTAGGAGGCAGCAAACACACTGGGAATGGTTTGTCTTGAAATTTCAAAGCCTGCCCTCGATGACATGCCACGCCTCTTAATACTTTTTTTTCCTCAATACTTTTAAAACAGTTCCACTTACTGGTGACTCAAGTATTCAAACATGAGCCAGTTTGAGTTGGAGCAGGGTGAATTTGGTCCCCCCACACATGGTTTTCTAAGACAGTTTCTGAATCTCAGTATTTGTGGCCTCTGTGTTTCAAGCAAATCTGTCTAGGTAAATACATTTCCCACCTCTGGAGCACTTGGCAGATCTGTAGTCCACTTTTCCTTGCTATAGAGGGGAGGACTGTGTTACAAAGCTATTATGCCCTTTTCCTGGATTTCATTCTTACTCAGTAGGTGTCTGCTGGCAGACACACCCCCTTTTTAAAATTAGATTTATGTGCTGTTTTTTATGTATGTATATGTACCATCTGCATGTGTTTTTTGATGCCAGAAAACATTGGAAGAGGGCATCAGATCCCCTGGAACTGGAGTTACAAGTGGTTGTAAGGTGCTGGGAATTGAACTCAGGTCTTCTGTGGAAAGCAGTAAGTGCTTTTAACTGTCATGCCATCTCTCCAGCCCCCAAATACCCCTTTCTTTAGTAAAAAAAAGTCACTTTCCTCTCAGTTTTATAGTAGGCCTTGTGTGATGTTCCGGCCATGATTTAATGTTGCACTTGTTTCCCTTTTAACTTGCTGAAGGATAATGTCAACCTAGCCGGTTTTAGAATTGATAAAGTTGGATGTTGGCATTTCTTCATACAAAGGATGACTTCCTTGCACATGCTAGGCAAGTGTTCTACACTGAGCTTATAAAAATCATACCCTTGTTCTTTACTTAAGGTTGCCTGGACAGCATCAAGAACAGTGTTTTGAGTGGGCATGGTGGTGCACCACTATAATCCCAGTACTTAGAAACCTGAGGCAAGAGAATGGCTCAGTTTGAGGCTTTCTTGGTCTTTACTAAGAACTGTCTCAACCCCTTCCACCTCACCAAATATGTTTTTCCCTTTATCCCTGAACTCAAGTGATTGATTCTCCTCCCTCAGCTGCTTAAGTATCTGGACTACCTGGTTTCAAAAATAGGGTTCTTCTGTTTGGTTTCTACTTAAAAGTTGTTGGTATTACATTTGTGTATGAGGTGAGGGTAATGTGTATGCTTGCACGTGTGTAGGTCAGAAGGGTCTAATATGTGAGTTCCTACTGAACTCAGGATATTAGACTTGGCAACAAGCATAGGCATCTCACCAGCCCTACTTTTTAAGTATTGTAAAGTATTTTTACATTTCAAAATAATGTTATCTATCATCTGAGTTACTTGTAAAAATTAAACAGATTGGATTTTGTTAATTGAGGCATGAAGGAAAGGAGACAGACATACTCAAGGTAGCACTGCTCACTGACTATTGAGGCTTAAAATAGGCTCAGCCTAATGAAATTTTGTATAGCTCTATATTAGTTGTATAGTCTGTCTCTCTCTACCTGCCCTATAATTTGAAAAAGATACATTTGGGTAGGAAGGGTTTTTCTTAGGTTATTTTGTTTTCGTTTTTGACTGTCCTAGTGAGGGGAAGCATGGCTGTTCTCCTAAGTTGATATTAGTATAGAATCTTGCCTACAGTATGGGGTGTATTTAGTTATCCGTAGCTCAGCGTCAGTCATGAAAGTACAGTTAAAAGTACATTTTTAAATTTGAGTACAACAGCTTTGTAGAAGACTAACGGTGGATTAATCAAAACTTTAATATCTGAATGTGATAATTTATGCAAGTTTGAGGACCATTATAGTTGAAGGGATCTGAGTGTTATAGGGCAGACCTAAATACTATACCTTTAAATTTTTGTTTTTACTTTTAATTATGAGGAGAAGGGTTGTCTAATGAGTGTGTTGCTCATGGAGGCTAGACAAGGATGTTGGATACTCTGGAACTGGAGTTACTGGCAGTACCTGGAGTAGGTACTGGGAACCAAACTTGGATCACCTAGAGCAGTGGTTCTCAACCGTCCTAATGCTGTGGTCCTTTAATGTAGTTCCATTGTTTTATTAAATACAGTGCTCTCGGGTGGCCGAGTGCATGGCGGGGAGACAAGAAAGAGGGGAGCACATGCAAACCCGGAACCACGTGTTCCACCTTTGGGAGCTCACTTAAATACCCTGGCATACTGGGATTTGGAGTCCAGACCAATGCAACTCCCAGGCCAGGGGGCTGGGATGGATGCCAGGGGCTGGGGTTATGCTCCAGACTTAACAATAAGGTGGAACTATCTTTTAGTATTTGTTTTTGGCACTAAAACCAGGACCAAACTCGGGGTTCACATACACCTGAATCTAATTGATTGTTTGGTGCTGAAAATAGAGCAGTTCAAGAACTCTCAGGTTTTCAGCTTCCCCAACCTCCAGCACCGCGTTTGAACCCATTGCTGCCCTGTGCATCCGCAGGTTCTTTTCTACCAAGTTACATCCCTAGCCCAAGAACTCTTCTTGCTAACTCAGCTTCTCTCATGAAGGGATATGAGGTTCATATAAAGTTTTCCAGCTAAGAATATGTACTAGAAGTTTAGAAATGATGACAATTTGCATGGAATGTTGACTAAGTAATATCATGAGCCTTATGCTTGTAATGTAGACCTTTATCACCATTGCCAAAGCTCCATTTCCTGTTACAAATGGTTGTCAGTTAAAAATCCAAGTTATTAAGTGCTGATTTTGTACTAGATATTGGGGTTAGGCCCTTCACATAAATTTTTAGTGAATATCCATAGCATTGGTTTTGGCTGGTTGGTATTTTTATTTTTGGTTTTTCGAGACAGGGTTTCTCAGTAGTTTTGGGACCTGTCCTGGAACTAGCTCTTGTAGATCAGGCTGGCCTCAAACTCACAGAGATTCGCCTATCTCTGCCTCCCAAGTGCTGGGATTAAAGGTGTGTGCCACCACTGCCTGGCTAGCATTGTTTTTTTCTAACCATAAGTTTTAATGTTTTGATTCTTTGGATAGCTACGCACGCGCGCACACACGCAAAACAAGAAACCGGGGGAGGAGTTGTTTGTTTTCTTTATTCAATACTGGTTTTTTTTGTTTTGTTTTTTGAGGTATTAGGAACTGAACTCGGGGCCTTGTACAATCACTGATTGTTGAGCTATGCAACAACCTCTTTTGCTCAAGATTTTAATTGTGTGTATGTGTGTGGATCTGTGCAAGTGATAGTGTCAGAAGAATCAGATCCCCTGGAGCTAGAAGTACAAGAAACCTGCTGGGAATCTAACTCTGGTCCTCTGAGGCATAGTGCATGCTCTTAACTGTTGAGCCATCTCTCCGCCATTCTTTTTACTTTCTATTTTGAAATGAGTTTCTCTCACCTGGCTCACATAAGCCTTGATTTTGCCTCTTTCTGCCTTAGCCTCAAGTAGCCTGATGTCACTAGACTGGAGTCTAAAGGTTTTCTTGGATTCTACTATCAAATCCCTGCTATAAAAACACTGAACGAAAGTGGGGAAAATAGCATTGAAGAAACAGGATAAAACACAATGGTTAAAACCATAAACTCTAGAGCCAAACAGTCTTAACTCTTACCCTTATCCTTATTTGGTTTTGCACTATCACTGCCCATTTTTCCTATATTTAAAAAAAAATGGGTTTGCATTTTATTTATTGTGTGTCTATGCATGTTCACACGGGCTCAGGAAGAGATTGGGTAACCCATAGGAGTCAGTTCGGTTCTTCCATTATGTAGGTCCCAGGGATCTACTCTAACTCACGTTTGTCATGCTTGGAGGGGGGAAAAATCTTTAATTGTATGTGCCCATTAGTTTAGAGTTCTGAAACTTTCTATGACACTTTCCTGAGTAACACTAGCAACCCGCACCCTTAGCCCCAACCCATCGAAGTGGTGTGTGACAACAAATCACAAGAAAACCCTGTTTACTTTATACGAGGAACCATGACGATCTGTTGGTTATCCGTTATTGATATATTTTGTTTATCAGTGTTAGGTTCTACCAAACTCTCATAAAAGTAGCACAATATTCCACTCTGTATTCCTTCCCTTTTGGTGGTATTTCTGAAGATTTTAATTAGAATACCATTGTTCTTGCTTTGGGTGTCCCACACAATTTATTTGGGTTTTATCCATTAATGTTTACCATATTGGAAACTAAAACTGAGACTTAGATATTTATTCACTTAAAAATAATGATGTTCGATATTACACATTAACAAAATAATGGTTAGATTGTTTTCTTTTCAATTTTTGAGTTAGGGCCTATGTTTTTGAGTAGCTCTGCCTATCCTGGAACTCACTATGTAGGCCAGAAATCTATTTGCCTCTGCCTCCCAAATACTGTGATTAAAGATGTGTGCTACCATGCCTAGCCCTAGATTTGTTTTTTTGTTCATGAGTTGGAGTAGGGAAGGACTGTCCTAAATTTTTACTGCAGTTGTTACTAAGTTACTCCCGTCAAAAACCTGTTGCTTTTGATAAGAGTCTTCTCTACATTTTCATTAATGATAATGAAGTCTCCTGCTAAGGATCATACTAGTTATTTTTATTATTTATTATTTTCATGTTTTATTATTTTTATATGTATGGATGTTTTGCCAATATGGATTTAAGTGTGCCACGTACATGCCTGGTGCCTGTGGAAGCCAGAGGAGGGTGAATTCCAGGTGGTTGTTAGCTGCCATATAGGTGCTGAGAACTCAACCCCAGTCTTCTGTAGGAGTGGCAGCTATCTTAAACACTGAGCCATCTCTCCAGTCTCAGGATCATACTTTTTTTTCCCCCTCCTGTTGGGGTGGTAAATGCCTCGCACATAAAATTGAACTCATGTCAGGATCTACACCGTACATTGTAATAGAATTACTGTTTGGGGTCTGTAGCTAACTGACATTAATTAACATTGCATAATTGGAGCCTGTTTGTTCTTTTTAAGATCTTTTGAGACTGAGTTTCCCTGTGTAGCTGTAGCAGTCCTGAAATTGTAGATCCACCTGCCTCTGCCTCCTGAGTGCTGCGATGCAGTAGGCTGGACCAAGTGTTCGTAAGTTATATAAGTGCTGTTAGATGGCAGACACAGACAATTAGACTGGCATAAATAAACTGTAAATGCAGGGCCAAAATAGTTTATTGGGGGTTTTTTTGTTTTGTTTTTAGTTATATTAGTTAACCTCAACATTGTAGAACTGTTTTCCAAGTTTCAACCTATGTACTAGCTGGGGAATAAGGCATTACAGACCAAAGCTGGAGTTCTTTTTTTTTTTAACTTTATTTATTCTATATGTCTTTCACCTAGAGGTTTACCTAGAGGTTGTGACCCACAGGTTGAGAACCACAGTTTTAAATTTACTTATTTTACCCAGTTTTTGGGGGATGGAGGTGAAATGATTCCTCTTTAAATGAACAATTTTTCCCCCTTTCTGTTGTCCTGGTTCTCTGACATTACTGAGAAACTTGGAAATAAAATGCAAAAGGACCTGGTATCTGAAAAATAATTATTAGTAGGGATTAGGTGGCTGGTAGTATCTTACCATACTATTTTGCATTGTTCATTTTAATAGCTGCCAAGTCAGGTATATGTGTCTTTATTATTTCTTCCCTTCCGTGCTGGGTATCACAACCAGGGACTTGGCACGTGCTAGGCTAATACTATCACTAAGCAACACCTCCTGCCCTTTGCTTCATTTTATGTTTAATACTAGTCTTCAATATAGAACGTTTAGTAATTAACCAGAGACAGTTTTTTTTAATGTTTTTGAGACGGGATCTCTTCATCAGCCTGGGCCTCGTGAATTAGGTGAAGGTGGCTGGCTAGCTAGCAGGCAAACCCCAGGGATTCGTGTCTGTGCTTTCCTGACGCTGGGATTACAAAAGTGTACTACTATGCTAGGGTTATTACATGGGTGTTTAGAATTAGATTCAGTTTCTCGTGGTTGCATGCAAGTACTTTATTGACTAAGCCATCTTCCAGGCTCTGGCTTTTAAATAAAAGGATAGACAGAGATGCAAGATAGATTGATAGACAGACAGACAGACCTTTAGACATGTAGTGAAGAGTTTTGAAAATGTTGGAGAAAAGGTTGATGGGTTCAACATGTCTGAAACTACTTGAGTTAGGAAAACTTCAGAAGAAAGAGTGCAGTTGAATTAGAATACCTTCAGCAGAATACTTGCTATTAGATTTTTCTGTGGGCCCAGTATGATGACACACACCTGAAATCCCAGCATTTGGGAGGCTGAGGCAGAAGAATCAGGAATTTGTGGATGTCTTGCACATGTCTTTCAAAGCCAAACAGAACACCATGAGTTAGGGTCATTCTAACTCAAGAAAGCAACCAACCAAAAATCTAGAGTTGGCTACCACCAGTGATTCATGTTTTACTAAAACAATGCCAATCAAAGTCCATGCACCTTTTTTGTATTTAAAACAAGTGTTTACCATCATATTGAGTGAGGTAACCCAGACCCGGAAAGACAAATATCATATGTACTCACTCATAAGTGGCTTTTAGACATAAAGCAAAGAAAAACCAGCCTACAATTCACAATCCCTGAGGACCCTAAGAGAGTCATACATAGATCTAAACTATATGGGATGTAGAAAAAGACAAGATCTCCTGAGTAAATTGGGAACATAGGGCCATGAGAGAAAGGAGAGGAAGGGAGGGGAACAGAGAAAAATATGCAGCTCAGTAAAAACAATTTTAAAAAAGTTTACTACATAGCCCAGGCTGGCCACAAATTCACAGTAACCCTTCTGCCTTGGCCTCATAAGTGCTAAAATTATGTATGTGTATCAGCAGATCCCAATTACTGATGTTTTATAGTTAATTGAAATTTTCTGTCTAATTCAAGACATTATTGTGTTTGGTAAAGTATGTGATTTAGTTTTCCTTTTAATACTTGGAACATCCCATTTGGGTGATAAACACTAACTCAACAACTTCCTTAATGCTGTGATTGACAGTTGACAGTAAGAACACAGATATTAGAGCTTATCCAGGAACTCCTTAGGTCTTCCTTGAGTGAAAATACAGGTCCTGCCACAACTTCTTAAATTTACCTATTGGTGAAGTTTGCTTAGCATTCACACCTTGTGCTTTATTTAGAATCTCATTCTCCAATGAGAAGGCATTCACTCATCTTTTACAGGAAGAGCAAATTTCAGTAGCTTTGTTTTTCCATTAACATTCAACTGTGATCCTTGAGAATTGTCAGTGATATTAGGGTTATACGGATGTTTTTCTTCTCTGTAGGAAAATCTGCTTCATGTCCTAACAACCTTTATCTAAAGTTCGGCAGTTCTTCTCTTAATACATCACCAATAACCTTCCACTTGGGGAAGGGTTTAAAATTATTTTATAAATAGATGTCTACACACCATGTGCTTGTAGTGCCCTTGGAGGCCAGAAAGTTGTCAGATCCCCTGGAACTGGTTGTGAGCTGCCAGTTAGGTGCTGGGAACTGAACCTAGGTCCTTAACTGCTCTTTAGCTTCCACTTTAACTTTTTTCTGATTTTTCAAGTCAGGGTCTCTCTGTGTAACAGGCTTGGCTGGCCTAGAACTCTCAGGCTGGCTTCAAACTCAGAGAATTCTGCCTGCCTCTGTCTCCCAAGTTGTGGAATTAAAAGCATGCAACACCATGTCTGGGCCACTGTAACTTTTTAAAGTGACTTCTAAATGTTTAATAACTCAAAGTATACAATAAAACCATAGGTGGTTTTTTTTTTAAGCATACCTGACAGTTGTAGCCATTACCACAGTATAGTTTTAGAGCATTTTTCTTAGGTCAGCTCCTTGCCTTTAGATGTCATGCTTCTGTGGTACTGAGTATTAAACCTAGCGCTTCACATAATAGGCAAGCATTGCCAGTAACCTGTTATCTTTGGCCCCTAAAACAAACTTTATTTTAAAAATAAAAAGGACTGTTGACAGAGGTTTCTGTCCTGCCCGATCCCACAAAGAAAACACACAGAGGTCTACATTAATTAT
Source organism: Bramus lutescens (assembly GCA_001685075.1). Taxonomy (NCBI): domain Eukaryota; kingdom Metazoa; phylum Chordata; class Mammalia; order Rodentia; family Cricetidae; genus Bramus; species Bramus lutescens. The sequence continues at coordinate 135,584 of LOEQ01002831.1, read as the reverse complement.
AAATTGATTAGCCTATTAGCTCAGACTTCTTACTAACTTTTGTTTGTTTGTTTGTTTGAGACAGGGTTTCTCTGTGGCTTTGGGGCCTGTCCCAGAACTAGCTCTTGTAGACTGGGCTGGCTTCAAACTCAAAGAGATCCACCTGTCTCTGCCTCCCAAGTGCTGGGATTAAAGGCGTGAGCCACCACTGCTCAGCTTAACTCTTACATCTTACATCTTAACCCATAATTCTTGTCTGTGATAGCCACATGGCTTGGTACTTTTTATCAGAGAGGCATTCTCATCTTCCTTCCTCTTCCCAGCATTCGCCTGTTCTTGTTGCCCTGCCTATACTTCCTGCCTGGCTACTGACCAATCAGTGTTTTTTTAAAATACAAGTAACAAATCTTTAGGGGGTATAAGAGCATTGTCCCACAGCCAAAAAATACCCAGGTTGTTTTGCTTTTGTTTATTTGCTTGTTTTTAGGTTTTCTATTTTTTTTCCAGAATTGTATTGTCTTTTGGGTTTTTTTTTAAGATTTATTTTTTAAATAATTTTATTCATTATGTATACAGTGTTCTGCAGGCTAGAAGAGGGCCTCAGATCTTACTACAGATGGTTGTAAGCCTCCATGTGGTTGCTGGGAATTAAACTAAGGACCTCTAGAACAGCAGGCAGTGCTCTTAACCACTAAGCCATCTCTCCAGCTCCTTAATATTTATTTTTAATATATACGTGGGGATTATATGTACACATGAGTGCAGGTACTGGCAGAGGCCTGGAACTGGAGTTGCAGGTGGTTGTGAGCTGCTTGAGGTGGGTCATGGGATTTGAACTCAGGTCCTTTGGAAAGGCAAGACATACTGTAATCTGCTGAGCCATCTCTCTAGCCCCCCTGTATTTTCCCATTAAAAACCATTTTAAGTATAATTATATATATGCCTTCATTAATCTTATAAAGAATAAATTCAACCTTTAATTGCATGGCCTGAACATTATTTTAGTGGAAAATAATAGAATGCAATTTTTATTCTGGTAAACAAATTGGAAAAATACAAAGATGGTTGACTTGGCAGGGTCCTAGGGGTTGAACTCAGGTTTGTACATGCTGAGAACACACAGTACCACTAAGCTGTGTCCTCTCCCTCTGACTTCACCATTTTTGGATGTTCTAAACATTCTGTTAATTTGCCTGCAGTTTTCTTGTGTTGTATCACTAACATAGGCCTTAATCAGTAAAATAAAAATTGGAAATTTTTCAGTAGTTTATGATTTTTTATGATTAATTTCACTAAAGTTGGGGGAAAAGAAGGTGGTTGAAACTTTTTTCCCCCTAAATTGTGATGATTCTTATCTGAACCTCAGTAAGCCAGTTAGAGAGGACACAAGGAAAGAAAACTAAAGAAATAGGATTTGGTGGTTATGGGTAGAATCCTCTCTCTCACTCTCTCACACACTCTCTCTCTCTCACACGCACACATGTTTAGTTACTTAAATTCTGAAAGGATAAGAGGTTTTAAATGGAGTCTTCATGAGCTACTGAAGGGTATCATTTAGCACTCCTGATCAAGTAGTGAATGGTTGATCATACACTTACTAAGTACATTTAATGCAAGAACAAAGTGAATTTAAAAATAGTAGACCTTGACTTTTTGTCAGTTTCATCACTATTTTGAATGTGTGAAGCAACTGTAAAGTGTAATATGAAGAGGGAGGAAAGTACAAAAGAGAGGACAGCTGCAGGCACTATTTTTTTCTCAATCCAAAACTTTTTAGATATTCTGTCTCCAGGTAAATTAGACATGGTTGATGAGAGGATAGGAAGAATTTTATTAAAATGTGGAGAACATTGGAGATAGAAATAATGGATGAGTGTAATGACACAAGCTTGTAGTCTCTGAGCTGATCAACAGACTAAGGTAGGAGAATCATAATTTTTTTTAAGGCACTGCTTGACTTCGTTTTTTAAATTATGTATACAGTGTTCAGCAGGCATATATGCCTGCACACCAGGAGAGGGCATCAAATCTCATTCTAGATGGTTGTGAGCCACTATGTGGTTGCTGGGAATTGAATTTGGGACCTCTGGAAGAGCAGCCATTGTTCGTAACCTCTGAGCCATCTCTCCAGCCTGGAGAATCATAACTTTGATGTCTGCTTGTGTTACGTAGTGAGAACACTGTCTTAAAACAACAGAAAAACAGAAAGGATGGGAAATAGAAGAAAATTGAGGCTTCTGAAGGTGACGTGTAAACGCATCTTTGCTTCATGTGTCATTTTGAGTTTTACTTAATGCCTGATGTAAACTCTTTCCATCGTGAAAACCATTTTTTGTCTTGACACTTGTCACGTTGTATTGAGAGCCTTATTTGCTTATTTAAAAGTATTCTATAAGACGCACACCATATCAAACATTATTAACTCCAGATTATCTGAGGATTTGAGAGACTCCAAACAAAATAATGGGATAGAAATGTCTGTTAACCTTATTGAGATCAATAGTTATTTATTTTTATTGATATACTATTGTGCTATGTAAATATGTACATTTGTTACTTGTTTATCAAAATATTTTTAGTTAGATGGAAGTGGTTTGCTTGTTATGTATTATATACATGTTCCACATTAACATGGTTCCATAAAATTTACAATTAATATAATTTTAGAAATTAATATCTGGCTTCACGCTGCTGGTTTTGCTGCCTTATGTTCTCTGTAAATTGTTAGGTTGGGTTTTTGCGGGGTGAGATGGGGGGTGGGTTTTCAGACCGGGTTTCTCTGTGTTGCCCTGGCTGTTAGAATTATGCTGACCTCCTACCATCACCTCCGGAGTGCTGGGATTAAAGGTGTGTCAGACCAGCCCAAATTGTTGGATTGTTATTGCTTCCCAGTCTTTATTATCTTGTCTGTCTTATAAAAACAAACAAATCAACCAACCAAAAGTCTATTTGGCTAGGAGGGCATAGCTCTGTACTTCCCAACACGTTTGAGACTTGGACTGACCTCTACTACCACCAAAAATAAGTCACTCAAAACAGTAAGTGTGTTTCTCAAGCTGCAAGTTACAGTTGCAGTTTTTGTTGCACTCATTATTTTGTTTATATATGTGAAATAACTGTATTGCCAAGGTGGGCATGTAGAAGTCAGAGGATAGCCTTCAGGATAGGTTCCTGGACCAAAGTCAAGTTGTCAGGCTCTTGGAGAGAACACATTTACCTGCTGAGCCATCATCTGGCCAGCCCCAAATTACATTTTGTTCCTTAACTGAACGTGTACATGCAACTGAGAAAATAAGCATATGTATATGAAGGATATCTAATTTTTCCGTTTTGCAATAACAGTTTTTTTTCCTGTTTTATAGGTTCTCTTCTTCTAGAATCCAAAATAAATCCTAACACTGCATATCAGAAACAACAGGTAAAAAAACAAAAAGTAAAGCTGTTGTGCATTATGCATTATTTTTTTAGTTTGGTGATTAAATAAATTTACCATTGATTCTTTACAATAAGAAAATCAGAACAGATTATAATATTTCGCCAGTCTGATTCCTGAAAAATATTTTATTACATTGGGTGGTGGTTGTTGTGGTCAGCCTGCCCATGGAGGTCAGAGAACAATTTGAGAGAGTTGATTCTCTCCACAGTGTGGATTCTGGGCCTCACACTTGGGTTGTCAAGCTTGATGGCAGCCATATTTACATCCTGAGCCATTTTTGCATCCCAGTCTAATTTTAAAATAAGATCTCTACCAGTTATATGGTTAAAAGGTGTTTGGGTTTTTCTTTTTTCTTTTTTTTTTAATTTATGTGTATACAAGGATTTTACTTGTATATATGTCTGTGTATCACATGCATTACTGGTGTCCCCAGGAGTTGGGTGTCATTCAGAAGAAGATAGCAGTCCCCCTGAACTGGAGTTAGGAGTGGTTGTGAGCACCCGTGTGTGCTGGGAACTGAACCCGGGTCCTCTGCAAGAGCAACAAGTGCTCTTATCCACTTAAGTCATTTCTCCAGCCTTGTTTTTTTGTTTTGGGTTTTTTTTGTTGTTGTTGTTTGTTTGTTTGATGGTAATGAATTCCATGCCTCTTACAGGCTGACAAACATGTACTCACTTAACTGTATTGTCAGCCACTATTTTATTTATGTGTATTTGAGTGTGTGTTTGCATGTTGCAAGTATGCAGGTACCTGCAGAGCCAGAAGAAAGTGTTGGATCCCTTGGCAGGAGTTTATGAGATGCCTGATGTGGTTGCTGGGATCTGAACTGGGTTCTTCAGAAATCAGTTCACTTGTCCTATCTCCCCAGTCCTCAGCCACAATTTTAAATCAAAAATTAAAGAAGCTGTCTTAATCTGAGTTCATATTCCAGATATTCTAGCAACACGTTTCTCAAATTAAAGTAGCAGTTTTATTTTTACCTGAAGGAAAAAGTGACCGTTGCTGTAATAATCAGCTACTAACTCAACCAAGTGGTTGAAGTTCCTTTCTGTGCTATCAGAGATGCTTCTGCAGATAGAATGTTTTGCATACACAAATAAAATGTGCTCCACAGAGCTATTGAAATAAAGAAATCTCTTTATTGCCCTGAAAGTACAAGTATGAAAAATTTATATCCTTGAGTATTAAAATAAGACTAGAAGGAAGTTGGTATTGGTAGGGGCTGGGTGTGGTAGGGCATGTTTGTGATCTCAGCACTTGCAGAGTAGAAGATAAAAGGATCAGAAGCCTTAGCTATAAAGTCTGAGGCCTTGCCAAAGAAAAACAAAACAGACAAATGTAACTGCTGTGGGGCATAGAACAAATATGCTGGTGTTACATACCTGTAATGCAGTACTCGAGCTGAGGCAGGCAAGCCTGGGCAGGTACATTCCTGCTTCAAATGTGAAACAACATGAATTTTTACAATGCAACATGTTGGGGAGTGCAGATACTTGCTTTGGAGAGTTCAGGGGGCATCAACCACTGAAGGAAAAACATACATTAGCCCCAATCCCACTTTTAGACTGGAAACTTGTAGAAATGTTCCTGAGGAACATGAGAAGGATATGGGGACATGTTAAGAACTGTGGCTTTAGTGAGGCTTGCAAATCCCTCCCTTCAGCAGGTTGGGGGCAATTACATGTAGGAGGCAGAAATTACCCAGCACTCACTCGAATCCAGTCCTTCTGGATCTAAACCTTGAGGGCTTTTAGGGTTTAGAGTAGCTCCATGGATCCCTGGGGAGAACTCAGCCTCTGCTTAGAGGCTGGCCCAAAATATAGGACTTTTTAGTCCAGGCTATGGCTAATAGGGGCCAGGAACCCTCTCTGCATCCAGGCCACAGGAGAGGCTGGGCTTATGAGGAAGACCTCCCTGAGGCTAGGGAGAGGGAGCCCATTACTCAAGCCTTTCTATATGGAAGTGTGTCTGGTAGACTCTTGCTCCAAAGGTAAGACAGGAATTCCAGCTTAGCTCCAGAAACTGGTCAGTGCTCCTTTGTGGTGCTCTGACAGGACTGCCGTTTGGTGTATCCTTAAGAACCCACATTTAGTGCTCCTTCAGGTTGAGCCTAGCAGCTAAAACCACTCAAGCTAGCCTCAAACTCAAGGCCCCTAAGTATTGGATTAGAGGTGTGGCTTATTCAAGCCAGTAATTTCAGAGGCTAAATGAGCCACAGATAAAGAACAGTTGTTGCCAGCTGAGGGAAGGAATGTATTTTATTTATTGATCCATTTTGTGACTCCTTTGGTGGGCCTTTTAATGATACTATAAAATACAGTGGCAGCTGGGAAAAAAAAGCTCAGCAGCTAAGAACACTGGCTACTCTTCCAAGGGACCTGGATTTGAATCCCAGCTTCTATATGACTACTCATAACCATCTGTATATAACTCCAGCTCCAGGGGATCCAAAGCCCTTTTCTGACCTCCGTAGGTGTTGCATACATGCAAAGAAAACACCAAAACATATAAGCCTTTTTAAAAATTATAATGTGTAAAGATGATCTTGGTGCAATGGTTTGTATTTTCCCTTTAGCATATAAGTATTATGTATGCCTTTTACAGTGTTTTTCATATATTGGCCAAATTTCTGTTTTTAAAACATTGTTTCATTTATGTTGATTTGGCAGAATAAAGTATAACAAAGCACTAATAATTATCAGTAGGAAGTGTTGGAAATGTAAAAAGTGATGTTCTCAATTCCTGTTGCCTTGTTGCTTTATTCATTTGCTATATCTTAAAGAGTTTGTGATAACACATGTAGTCATTCAGACTTTTTTTTTTTAACCCAAAGGACACTCTGATTGTGTGGTCTGAAGCAGAAAATTATGACTTGGCCCTTAGCTTTCAAGAAAAAGCTGGATGTGATGAAATTTGGGAGAAAATATGTCAGGTAATTTTAAGAATAGAGAAACAACACATTCTAATAATTTTTTACTCAGCATACAAAAATAATGGGTTTCATAATGATACTTAAATACAAATAACATTGTTATAATTTTTCATACCCCTTTTACTTTCCTTGTCTTTCCTCCCCTGGTTCCCTTTTTCTTCAAGTAGTTTTGCTTTTGTCATGTTTTAAGTCAAGATTCTCTCTATGAAAGCATGTAGTTATCTTTCTTTTCTATTACCTAACTCTTGGTTCCCCCTTAAGATCTCCTCCTTCCAGGATATACTTATCCAAACTATAGCAGCCCCTGTGCTGAGGACAAACTGTGGGACAAAGGGCCATCACCCACTTGAGAGATGCTAGGCAGTGAGAGGCAAACTAGGATCAGTGGATTGTGGGGGCAGAGACAGCACAATCTACAGATGATCAGACGTGGAGCAGAAGGCAAAGAGGGAGCCAAGAGCGACTCATGACTCAGGTTTTGGCCTGAACAAAAGGAAGCATGGAGTTTTCAATTGAGGTGGGAACCTCTACAAGAACAGTCCTACTTGACATGATGGCACATACTTTTAATCTCAGCGCTCTGGGAGGCAGAGGCAGGCAGGGCTATACAGAGAAACTCTGTCTCAAAAAAAAAAAGGAAAATATATGAATAAATAAAAGCCCTTCTTCACCCCACAAAGACCTTATTTTACTTTCATTTCTTGTTTAATTCTAATCTGTGCATAAGAAGACGCGTACCCTCGTCTATTTAACCTAATGATGTCTATTTCCATCCATTTTTCTGCAAATGACATTTTATTTTTTATAACAGAGTAAAACTCCATTATGTACATATCCCATATTTACTTTGTCCGTCCACTTGTTGATGGTGTGCTTTTGGGCTGGTTCTTGTCTGTTTTAAATGGTGTAGTGAACATGGGCATGCAAGTATCTGGAGTATATTGGCTTAAATTTCCTTCCATCTGAGTTACATTCTGAGAATATTCCCTAGTCTTTGTTATGTTGTTGTGTTTTTAAGATTTATCTTTATTTATGTTTATGTTTCTGTGTCTGTGAGTTTATGTGTGTATGCTAGTCTTAGTCCAAAAGAGTGTATTGGATCCCTTTGGAACTGGAGTTACAGGTATTGGTGAGCCATCAAACCTGGTTCCTGGGTTCTGAACAGGGTCCTCATGATAGAGCAGCAAGCACTTGTAATTGCTGAGCCATCTCTCCAGCTTATTTTGTCTTGTTTTTGTTTGTTTGTTTTTGAGATAGATCATAATCCAGTCAGACTTGAATTTACTAGGTAGGTGCCTCTGACCTTAAAACCTGCTTATCTTCCTTGCATCTCCCAAGTGCTAGGATTAGAGGCATGCACCACCCTGTCCAGCTTCCATAGTCTTTGATGCCATGTGTTTCTTACCTATCTTCGTTTGTGACACAGATAATGCGTTGTTTGTATACTTTCTCACAGTAATTTACTTAAGCATTAATTTTCCTATCTAACTTTGTATTTAAACTGTCATTTCTTCTTGGGAGGGATCAGTTGACTGGTTTGTAAAGTAGACAGAGCTGCTGCAAAATATGGAATGCTTCATGAATTTGCATGTCATCCTTGTGCAGGAGCCATGCTGATCTTCTCTGTATCGTTCCAGTTTTAGTATATGTGCACTGAACTGCCATTTCTTGTCATGGTGGCTCACACCTATAATCCCAGCACTTGGTGGTCCTGGCAAGACAACTGATAGGAATTCTAGGCTAAACTTTTCTACATAGAGAGCTCTAGGTCAGTTTGGCATGCAAAGTAACACTCGACCTTTAAAATAAATATCCACCAAGAGTCATTTTTCAGTTACTATTTCATGGGTTCTGCCTTAAATAGTTTTTTTTGTATCATGGTTCACTCTAAGGAAGTCATTTCATTTTTCTTCAGAGCTCTTAGGTGTTTCTCTTTCTTAGAGTCTTTCACTGTTTTTGATAAAAGAACAGCTAAAAGTGCTCTCGTTTTCAAGTATCCTTCTTGCTAGCAGTTACTAGAGCTGAATGCTAGAGGTACATTTTTATCTTTAATTTGGTTTATGAACCTATAGCTGTAACGAAAACTTGTATAATTAACAACACAGAACCAACTTAACTATTTGTGGTAGAGATTGAATATGTGTGTCATTCTTTCAATAGTGCTGCCCACTGGTTTAAGTCAAGATCATATCACCTTATAGCATATTTCAAGACTTCAGCCATCAACCCTTGCAAAATCTGTCAGTATTAGTTTCAGTCTTGTGTGTCTGTCTTGTCTTCATGGGTGCACCACCACCAGCAGAGTCTGTGTCCTGTACCACAGGCTTGTGTCTTCAGCAGTAGGGTCTTAACAACTAGTTTCTTTTATGTTTAGTTTGGTTTGGTTTTTTGTTGTTGTTTTGTTTATTTGTGTTTTTTGTTGGTTTTTTTTTGTTTTTTGAGATAGGGTTTCTCTGTGTAGAAGCTCTGGCTGTCCTAGAACTCCCTTTGTAGACCAGGCTGGCCTTAAATTTACATAGTGCCTCCTGCTTCTACCTCCTGAGTGCTGGAATTAAAGGCATGCACCACCACTGCCCAGCTTAACAACTAGTTTTTAACTTCAGCAGATAATCCTATGGACAGTTCTACATTTACATATTTCACTTACTATATATGTAGCTTTATTATCTTGGTGCACTTTGTCCTAATTAACTTTTCTTAATCATAGGGCTTGTAACACGTGGGTCTTGCTTGTTGGGGTTTCTGTTCTGCCTGGTTCCCACAGTTGTTATGCCCCAAAGAAATCACACAGAGGACTATATTAATAATAAACTGATTGGCCCATTAGCTCAGGCTTCATATTAGCTCTTATAACTTATATTAACCCATTATTCTTATGTATGTTAGCCGCATGGCTCGGTACCTTTTTCAGTGGGGCAGGTCACATCCTGCTTCTTTGGTGTCTGGGCAGGACTGCAGAAAGAGCTTCCTTCTTCTCTGAATACTCCTGTTCTTATTGCCCCACCTCTACTTCCTGTCTGGTTTTCCTACCTACTTCCTGCCTGGTTACCGGCCAATCAGTCTTTATTTAAAATATAATTGACAAGAATATAGAATTGTCCCGTACCACCTAGCATTTACAACAGACCATTGATCCACTTTGGTCCAAAGCTAGTTTGCCTTTGGGATCAATTGACATTAGATGTTTTTCTTTTTGTCTTAGAATTTTGTGTATTTTTTATGACCATAGCATTATTATATTTGATATTCATTTGAATTTTACTTAAATATTGATGAGCTTAGGTACTATTCAATATATGACACTATTAAATATATGGTCCTAGAATGTTAATGTGGAGTTTTCCTGCTTAGAAAAGATGGGCACGGACAGAAGACTGTCTGATGTATTTGGTCCTCTGTCTTGTAGATCTTGAAGTGAAGTTGTGCCTGACACATGTACTTCAGGAGAGTTTTTACTAAGTTCTTCAACTTTTGATTAGTTTGCATAAACATGAGAATGTCATTTGGAGAGTTACAGCATAGTAGACAGTTGTTTCGGGTTTGAGAAAAGAGTCTTCCAACTTTGTATTTGTCATTACAGCTTTTTTTTAATGTCTCTTTCATTTAAGGCTATTGTTTAGATTTACTGTTTGAATTTTGTCAGCTACCACATAATCTTTTTTTTAAATAGGTTCAAGGAAAGGACCCTTCAGTGGACATCACTCAGGACCTGGTAGATGAATCAGAAGAGGAGCGATTTGATGATATGTCCTCACCAGGTTTAGAATTGCCATCTTGTGAATTAAGTCGACTGGAGGAAATTGCAGAGCTTGTGGCTTCATCTTTACCTTCCCCCCTCCGTCGTGAGAAACTCGCACTAGCACTGGAAAATGAGGGTTATATTAAAAAGCTTTTAGAGCTTTTTCATGTGTGTGAAGATTTGGAAAACATTGAAGGACTGCACCACTTATATGAAATTATCAAAGGTATCTTCCTCTTGAACCGAACTGCTCTTTTTGAGGTTATGTTCTCTGAGGAATGTATAATGGACGTCATTGGATGCTTGGAATATGACCCAACTTTATCACAACCACGAAAACACAGGGAATTTTTAACAAAAACAGCCAAGTTTAAAGAAGTGATTCCGATATCAGATCCTGAGCTGAAACAAAAAATTCATCAGACCTACAGAGTTCAGTATATACAAGATATGGTTCTCCCCACCCCTTCAGTCTTTGAAGAAAACATGTTATCAACACTTCACTCTTTCATCTTTTTCAACAAGGTAGAAATTGTTGGTATGTTACAGGTAAGTTCGGTCGTTCTCAGTTCCCTATCTCCTATCCATCCATCCCCCAGCTTTTAAAAGGTACCACAAAAATAATAATTTCTTTTACATCATTACATTTAAACTTAATCTTGTGATATGATGGTAAATATTTTAATACTAATAAGAACGTGCTGTTCTTCCAGAGAACTGGCATTTGGTCCTATTACCCACATCAGGTACCTGTAGCCACATCTGTATGTGTCCCTTCCAAAAGTATGTTTTTGAAGTAGTTGAGAATATTTGGGCTTTACTTGTTACTTAATAGCTGCTAGGTTGTTATAGGAAACTTGAATTTACCATCTGAGGAATCATATTAATACTATAAGATACCATGAAGTGTCTGAAGATCAAGTGAAAGCATATAGTAAAGTGTTGGACGTTTTCTAATAAATAGGACCTTTAAAAATAACAACAAAAAAAGAATGTCTCTTAATGCTTGATTTGAATGTGACCTATGTTACATAGTATTTGACAAAACCTTAGTCTATTCTAACTGAAATAGATTTTTCTCTGTTTTGTGTGGTATATCTGCGTAAGTGTTCAGGTATAAACACCTTAGTGTACATGAAAGCCAGTGGAGGGCACTGGGTGTCCTGTTATTTGCTGCCTTATTCTTTTGAGGCAGAACCTTCTCTGGACCTATCTGTTGCTATGTGTCCTTGTTTCCCAGCCCGACTCAGTGATTGCTCAGAGTGTATACAGGACCATGCCTAGCTTGTTGTCTAGGTACTGGGATCTGAACTGTTCTTATGATTGCACAGTAAGCTCTCTTAAACACTGAACTTTCTCTCCAGCCCCTACATATAGAATTTCACTACCACCCTTTTACATATACACATACAAAATTACACACTTTACCATTGACTAGTTCCTCTGTAATGCTATTAAATACTCTGATACTAATTTGGGATATATGTTGAAATTGGATGACATTAGTTTTGAAAAAAGTAGAAAACATCAGAATCGTATTATTTATTCCTATTATACATTTTAGAAGAAATAATGAGCATTATAATTGTGTCGTATAGAAATATTTCCTAAACACCTACCATAGTTAATATAAAACTTACTACATAGGAACAGCAAGATGACTCAGTGCTAGGAGGAGAGAACTAACTTCCAGAAAGTTATTTTCTGGCCTTCATATGTGTTCTGTGGCACATTGCTCCCCTCATTTCTAATATATAAATGTAATTTCTTAGAAACTTAGACTGTAGTCTGCATGAATTTACATTTAGCTGGAGTAGTATTGAATGTACTCCTACCTAAGCAAATATAAATTAACAAAATCATAATGAAAATGTATTTTTAGGTAAATAAAAAAAATATTGATGAGGGCCTGGAGAGATGCTCTTCCAGAGGACCAGTTCAATTCCCAGCAACCACATGGCAGCTCACAATTGTCTGTACCTCCGTTCCCCAGGATCTGACATCTTTATCCCAGTGCACATAAAATAAAGTTAAGCAACAATAACAAAAAATCTTGATGAGAAATTGTAATGAAGAAAATTCATGGGTAACAGGGAGGATCTATATGGCTTGTTACTTACCCAGAATAACAATAAATATCCTGTGATAGAATCCTTTGGGGCAGCCAGGCAGTGGTGATGCACAGCTTTAATCCCAGCACTCAGGAGACAGAGGCAGGTGAATCTCTATAAGTTGAGACCAGGCTGGTCTACAAGAGTCAGTTCCAGGACAGGCTCGAAAACTACAGAGAAACCCTATCTCGGAAAACCAGAAGAAGAAAAAAAGAATCCTTTAGGTCCTTTTCAGAATTAATGTGTTAATTATTACTGTGTTAAATAATTTTTTCAAAATAATTTAATGTGTTAAGGAATATATTTGTAATGGGTATCTTCAAATAATAGATATTTCTTTCATTTTCTAAGGTGTTGTTGTTGTTTTGAGACAGGGTTTCTCTGTGTTTACCTGGCTGACCTGGAACTCACTCTGTAGACCACTGGCATTGAACTCACAGAAATCCACTTACCTCTACCTTCCAAGTGCTGAGATTAAAGGCATGCACCACTACCACCTGGCCATTTTCTATCTTTGGAGCCCAAAGAATGTTTCATTTTTATCTTTACTGAAGAGAGGTTATAGAACCTTAATATCTACCATTAGTTTGTGTAAACCGAGCATGGCAAACACTGACTACATTGTATATGTGTTTTGTTTGACCATTATAGACAGGGTCTCACTGCAGCCCATGTGGGCCTCTCTCCCAACCCCCCTCTTTTTGCCTCCCCATTGTTGTGATTTTAAGCATTTGCCACTAGGCCAGACATGTATGCTTGAGTTTATTAAGTTTCATTGTAACATAGCTGTATTCGATTACATACTGTCTGACCACTCGCCTGCAGTAGTAGGGTATGATAAACCACTGGTTTGCAGGGTGTGAAACACTTAACTTCCTGGCCCTAAAGTGGGGTTTGGAAAACAGTTTTGTCAAAGCACAAAGGTAATCTTTCTGATAGATTTGTCTTTGTTTTGTTTTGAGGCAAGGTCTCACTCATGTAGACCAGGCTGGCCTGGAACTAATGGAGATCCACCTGCCTCCGCCTTCCTAGTACTGGGACTAAAAGTGTGTACTCCTCATGTTTGGCTGTGCATGTGTGTCTGTGTATGCACACATGTGTGTACATACATATTTTTATTCTTTTTTTTTTAAAGAAATTTGACATCTTTTATCAAACTAGTTTTTGACATGCTGAAATTGTATTTTATGCAATCTTATAGGTAAGCTAATTAAATGTGTCGTTTATTTCATAGGAGGATGAAAAATTTCTGACAGATTTGTTTGCACAACTAACAGATGAAGCAACAGATGAGGAAAAAAGACAAGAATTGGTAAGAAATCAAATAATAGAAGGGCAGAGAAGTAAAACAAACATTTACACTCACTTAATACTTTTCTAATTTGAGATAAGCCTTTTAATGCTTGTCTTCTTTCCTGATTTCAGGTTAACTTTTTAAAAGAATTTTGTGCATTTTCTCAAACGCTACAACCCCAAAACAGAGATGCTTTTTTCAAGACTTTGTCAAACATGGGCATATTACCAGCTTTAGAAGTCATCCTTGTAAGTTTGTTTTTCTTAATTCTGAACTACCCATGTGAGCCCATATCAAAAATTGGGTGTGACGTTGTACAATTACAGTGTTTGAAATCAAATAATTTTTCCCTGTCCTCCCTTCCCAGGCAGACACTTGCACATGTTCATTCTCATTCTCTCTCTCTCAAGTTAATGGCCTCTTTTTCTTTATTACATACATACATAAATACAGCAGACTTTTTAAAGAAGTGATACGAGTCCAGTATTAGAGTTCTCCTCATGTTTAATTAACAAACTGCTTGGTTAAAATTATTTATGCAGCCATGCAGTGATGGCACATTCCTTTAATCCCAGGTAGAAGCAGAGAAATTTCTATGAATTTTAGACCACAAGGAATCCCAGGCCATTGAGAGCTATGTTAGACTTTGTCATACATACACACATGCATACATACAGTAATTTATCACATCTTTAATAATTAGCTTTTCAGCCTATCAAATAAATGTAGTGTTAAAATAACTGAGCAGTGATTCTTGCCTTTAATCCAAGCATTCATGACTTCTTTTTTTCTCTTATTGTTTTTTAATTTAAAAAATGTCTGGAGAGATGGCTCAGCTGTTACGAGCATTGCCTGCTCTTCCAAAGGTCCTGAGTTCAATTCCCAGCAACCACATGGTGGCTCACAACCATCTGAAATGAGATCTCATGCCCTCTTCTGTCCTGCAGGCAGACACACAGACAGAATATTGTATACATAATAAATAAATAAATTTTAAAAAATGTCACCCAGGGCTAATCAAAGAAATCCCAGCCGGGCGGTGGTGGCTCATGCCTTTAATCCCAGCACTTGTGAGTTCGAGGCCAGCTTGGTCTACAAGAGCTAGTTCCAGATCATATAGGACTTTTACGCAGAGAAACCCTGTCTGTCTTGGAAAAAAAAGAAAAAGAAGGAAATCCCATCTTTAAAAACATACATACATGCATGCATATGTGTGTATATATAATATTAGCATGTTGACATAATTATGATATTAATATTGTGTTACTATTCCATCGTAATTTTTATATATGTATATTAATCCCAGCATTAGAGAGGCAAAGGGAGGTGGATGGATCTCTGAGTTCAAGGCCAGCCTTTCTATAGAGTGAGTTCCAGGTCAGCCAGAGCTATTACACAGAGAAACCCTGTCTCAAAAAAAATAAATAAATGAATAAATATATGTGTGTGTGTGTGTGTGTATATATATATATCTTAAGGAGGCTGGGAAATGGGTCAGCTGGTACTTCTCTAAGATTTGTTCTTTCACATTAATATGTATGTTCCCTTCTCCCATAAAGTTTGTGTGTGAATGTATACGTATGGTCACACAAGCCACTGTGCATGTGGAGGTCATTGCACTATGTGGGCATCAATCCTTGCCTTCCATTCTGGTTGAGAGAGTGTCTCTTACTTTTTGTTATATACAACATGCTGGCTAGGTTAGGTGCTTTCATGAATTCTCATGTCTTCATCTCTCATCTTGGCCATAGAAGTACTGGAGTTACAACTGTGGACACTATCATCCTTGGCTTTACATGGGGTCTTGGGATTTAAACTCAGGTTTTTAGGCTTTCTTTGCTGGTGCTCTATCCATTGAGCAATCTCCCTAGCCCTTAGATAATTTATTACAATTCTGACAATTTCGTGCACTATCCCCAATCCTGTTTATAATCCCTTCCCACTCTTGCTGAATGTTGAATCCCCCCTTCTAAATCATCCCTATTTTTCTTTTTTACAAAACAGGGTTTCTCTGTGTAGCTCTGGCGGTCTTGGAACTAACTCTCTGTAGACCATGTTAGCCTTAAACTCAGATCCGCCTCACCTGCCTCTGCCTCCAGAGTGCCGGAATTAAAGGCGTGCACCACTACTGACCTGCTGTCATCCTTATCTTGCTTTCATGTCTCCCTCCCTCCCTCCCTCCTTCCTTCCGTTAGGATTGCTTATATAAGTCAGTGTGGATAAGGAGTTGTACCAGAAAAATAGCTCTCCCCAGCAACCATTTAAATGTTTCTTTTATGTTGTAGTGCTTTGTGACACTTTCTTTTGTCAGGGTTTAGGTAACTTCATTGATAAAGTTTCATATTTTTACGATTGTGAGAGAATGGTACTTTTCCTTTGCAGGGCATGGATGATACACAGGTGCGAAGTGCTGCTACTGATATATTCTCATACTTGGTTGAATATAATCCATCCATGGTACGAGAGTTTGTCATGCAGGAGGCACAACAGAATGATGATGTAAGTAAGAAGTTAACAGAGCAAAAAATAACCAGCAAGGTAAATATTACTTACACTAATAGTAAGTATTTATGCATAGGAGGCTATAGCTGGGGTTGTGTATTTTTAAGATTTAAACTACGACTCTTTGGGAACTGTAGTCATAGTGTCAAATGGCTCGTTCTTCCCCTTAATTTACTCCTGCCTTAATTTATAAATTTATTGTATTTGACCTCAACTTTTTAAATTATGAAGCTGACTTGGCTATATTGTCTTATTTAAACCCTTAAATCAATTGAATATTCTCTGTATGGTACTGTGAGTAATTTTCATTGGAAAGCACACTACTAGGGGTGGATTCTCAGAATCATCAAGACTAAAGAAGTAAAATAAAATACATCTCCCTGAAATGTATTAGGGAAGTGTTTCTTTTTAGCAATAAAAACAAGTTATTGTCTTGTGGTAGTATTTAATCAGATAATAAGATAGGTAAATTACCTTTAAAAATACCTTAAACTGTCTTTGTAGGGTAGATTGAATTTTGTGGTACATAATGTATGTAAAAGCTCTGGATGTTTGTGCTATTCTACTTCATTTATTAAACCAATGGTTCTGTTTTTTTCTTTTTCCAAATTTTTGGAAGCCATTTTTTACTTAAGAATAGATTAAGCTATCTTGAATTCCCTGAGAAGAAATTTATGTCTCCTTTAGGGGAGGGGAGTTTGCAGAACTTCAACTTGCAGTATTTCTTAGAAAATCAACCACAGCTTTTGTTACTTTTAAAAAACCTACCCCATCAGTATGAAGTTGAATGCCTAGTAATGTCTATATTTGTGGTTTGTTTTTAAAATTATAGTGCTAGACTACATGCAAAAATGTACCATGAATTATTGAATCATAATCACATTTTTCTTCTATGAAATAGTCCTATCTTGAGAACCAGAGTATCTTGAGTAATTAGAACTAAAAGCTGTTCTTGTAGGCCCTGTAACCACTGGGTGAGCAGACATGCCTGTGCATCTTCACACTCCATAAACATGCTTTAGACTTCTGGATTTCACTTGCCAATCATTTCCATATAGTGTCTGCATTTTCTTTGTCCTTGTCTGTCTTAACCACTGCATACATAGGCAAGTGGGAGGAGCTTGCTCACTGTATCCTTCACTTTTTATTTATCCTCTGAATTAAGAACACCCATCTTAAAAGGTCCTTTGAAAAAAAATCAGAATTTGATTTTCTTTGACATTAGGAATCCACATAATATACCTACTGTTCTGTACACTCCAGTCTCAATTTACTGTATTATGTCCACAAATTGAAAATTGCCACCATTTCAAAAAATGATAATTTTCTTTGACATTAGGAATCCACATAATATACCTACTGTTCTATACATTCCAATCTCACTTTACTCAATTTATTATGTCCACAAATGGAAAATTGCTACCATTTCAAAAAATGATAATAAAATACAAATTAAAAGTAAATGCAATGAAGGCAAATCAGAATTCTAAGTATTCTTATTTTGAAGCCATAAATGTAAAGTCTGTGAGCTTTCTGCAGATGTTAGATGAATTATTAGAGAAGCAAAACATGTTTTAACACCAAACTTGATCTTTGTGATTTTTTTTCCCTTTAATCAGACAAGTTTAAAGATAATAGAAAAGGCCAGAGAGGTAGTAGCACATGCCTGTAATCTCAGCACTTGGGGAGGCAGAGATAGGCAGATCTCTGAGTTGGGGCTTGGGCAGCTTGTGAGTTCCAGGGCAGCCAAAACTGCATAGTAAGACCCTGTCTCAAAAAAGAAATAATAGGAAAATGAAACTTTGGGGGGCTGGTATTGAATATCTGTACCATTCATTAGGAGAAAGAAACACTTCATCTACCCTGTTAGATTGATCAGTCATTCTATGTTTTAAGTTAACAAGACAGCTAGAGTTAGCTGTAATGCTGTGTGTCTTAGTAATCTGTATTATGTGTATTTTTATCACCAGGATATTTTGCTCATCAACCTCATTATAGAACATATGATTTGTGATACAGATCCTGAGCTTGGAGGAGCAGTCCAACTTATGGGCCTGCTTCGAACTTTAGTTGACCCAGAGAACATGCTAGCCACTGCCAATGTAAGCCATAGCTATTTCTTCTTTTTATAGCAGTATATTTTCTATTGCTGGTAGGAACCAATACAGTTAAAGTTCATCAAAGTATGTTTGATTCCTTAGAAAACAGAAAAGACTGAATTTCTGGGTTTCTTCTACAAGCACTGTATGCATGTTCTCACTGCTCCCTTACTAGCAAATACAACAGAAGACAAGCCTAGTAAAGGTAAGATAATACAGGTTCGTAGCTTTCTTGAATTGTCAAACTCAAAACCTGTTGTTGATTACAGTCTAGATTTAAGACATGGGGGCTAGAGAAATAATTCAGCAGTTAAGAGCACTGGCTGCTCTTCCAGAGGACCCACTGTGGCTAAAATCAATCTGCAACTCTAGTCCCATAGCATTAACACCATCTTCTGGCCTTCATGGGCACTGCATATGCATGGTGCATAGAAATATATGCAGGCAAAACAAAAAATAATAATGCATCTAAAATAAAAAGTCTATAGGAAGGGACAGAAGCAGGGGCAGCAGAATATACCCTAAAAAGGAAGTAACAGTTTTTAATAGACTGAGATTTAATCATGTATTTTCAAGAGATTTTTTTAGGTGAAATTTGTTTAAAAGCACTGCAATCACAGTTAAAAAATATGCCAAAGAAAGTAGTTATTTTCATATTGGGTTTTTGTTTGTGGGATTGTATGTTTGTTTAAGAGATCTTGCTATGGGATCCATGCTGGCCTCAAACATCTTCCTGTTTTAGCTTCCCCCACTACTGGGGTTCCGGTGTGTGCCATAGTATGCGGCAAACTATTTCAATTTATTCCTTAGGACTTGCACTTAAGTGTATGTATTTAAGGGATAGTTTTGGAGTCATTATTGGGAAATTGCCATTGATGCTCTTAAGGAATCCATGCATTATTTTCCTTAATAAATTCACAATGTAGTATGTTTAATTTAAAGCATACTCTATTAATAGTATTATTCATGACATTAATAGAAACTGTAATGGTATTGGTGTACTGTTGTGAAAAATGTTTTTTTTTACTTTTTTTTTTTTTCCTTCTTGAGACAGAGTTTCTTTACATAGCCCTGGCTGTTTTAGAACTAAATGTGTAGACCAGGCTGGCCTTGAACATACAGACATCCACAGGCCTCTGCCTCCCAAATGGTAGGATTAAAGGTGTGTTTCTGTGTCCAAGTTAGATAAAGTCTTGTGCAACCCTCAAAGTCAAATTTTGAAATGTTATTTTTCTTCATTCTGTATTTGTATTTGGTAAAATTTGAAGTCTGTTTCCAAATTCACACCTTCAAGCCACCTAGCATTTACTAAGAACTTGTAGAAGGAATTACGCCATAATCTTATGGGGACTACATGATAAGAATGAAAAAATAAGATACTTGAAGAGACTTGTTGGCTTTAAAGAGTAAAGATTTATAAGTAAATACAGTATTATAAGCATGTGTGTTGTGAAGAAAACACAGCACAATGAAATCAATGGAAGAAGATACAGCAAAATTACACTAAAGATAAAAGGGTGTGTAGTGTGGCTTCTTATACTGTTTATTGCCTGTTCAGTATACATATGACCATGTTTTACTTATTCTAGATGATTTTCAAACTGCACAGTTACTGGCACTTGTATTGGAATTGCTAACATTTTGTGTGGAGCACCATACCTACCACATAAAGAACTATATTATCAACAAGGACATCCTTCGCAGAGTGCTAGTTCTTATGGCCTCCAAGCATGCTTTCTTAGCATTATGTAAGTGCTTCTTAAAGAATTATTATTTTTCTGTATTATCCTGTTTGTAGCTTTAAAGCTCATTGCTGAGAACATTACTGACTTCAGGGTTGAGTCCTCAGGGGACCTAGCATCTTAGTACAAGCTCTGTGTCCTGTGACGTAGTTTGGCAGGTATTCATTCAAAGTGGAATGACTAGAAGGTGTCTGCCAATTCAAGTGGTAAGTAACTGCAGTTTCACCGATACTACCAATTGCCTATCTTTTGTATAACTTAAAAGATGGTTTTAAAGAGTGGTTTAGTAAAAGAAAAACAATACTACAGAGACCGTATATGTCCCACAGAGCCTAAAATATGTACATGTGAACCTTTATGGAGAAAGTTAGTGAACTATTTCATAGCTACAGATAGTTTTTGTTTTGTTTGTGTACATGTGTGTGTGTTTTGTTTTTATTTTATCTTTTTATCAATAGTCTTTCTGCAGCCCAAATTGTCTTTATACTCACCGCAATCCTCATGCCTCAACTACCTGAGTCCTGAGGTTACAGGTGCAAACTACCATTCCTAGCTTTACACGTAGTAGTAGTAGTGAGTGAGTGAGCGTGTGTGTTTGTGTGTGTGTGTGTGGTGCTAAGGCATTGAGCCCAATACCTTGACCACTATACTATACCCCTAACCCAAAAAGCAATAGAAAAAATTTTAATAGGATTTTCTCTTTCTTTCTTTTTCTTTCTTTCTTTCTTTCTTTCTTTCTTTCTTTCTT
>LOEQ01002831.1:77298-88911 GCA_001685075.1 Bramus lutescens | reverse complement strand
CGGGTGTTGGGGGGGGTGCGCTCCTGAAGCCCGGAGTCCCGCGCTGGGGGCGCCAAGTGGGGACGCGGAGCGACGGGCTGGGCGCGCTGCTTTCCAGTGAACCTGAGACGTGAGAAATGCGTTGAAAAAATTCCCTTTTATTTGTTTTTGTTTGATTTTTTTTTCCTCGCGCTCCGGGACGCTGGAGAAAAGTAGCCAGAAGTTTTCCTCTTGTCCTGTGTCTGTTGCCTGGGGACAGCGCTCTGGAAGGGTGGGCTTGTTTCCTGCGAAGGGTGCCGCGGTGGTGGGTGACATCCCTGGCCCGCCTGTCCCCCAGCGTCAGACCGACGTGTCTTTGCTTTCCCTCAGGTGAAAACTTTTGGCACGTTTGGAAGTGGCCACCAGGACAACTTGACTCTGTACATGGATTTGGTGGATGGCATCTTTTTGAACCAAATCATGTTGCAAATGTAAGTTGCCTTTTCAGAGAGGATGCTTTCGGAAGCCTGAGATTGTTGTGTGAATACCGGATTGAGGGGGGGGCGGGCTGCAGGTGGGCCGCTGGACTCTCCCTGGCTGCTTACTCAATTAAGGAATTTGGAACTGACTCGTCTGCAAACTCAAGGACTTGATGGTGGTCGGAGCCTTGACATTAAAAGTCCCTTTTCTTCTGGGGGAGACCCAGAACTGTAACGAGGGTCTGATTACAGGAAATGTCCAGTGGGTCTGGAGCGTCTCAATGTGGTTGAAGTTTCACTGTGGCTTGGTAACCGAGTTTCTGAGCCTCCCTTCTCTTGCCAATTGCTCGGGCAGATGCAGTCATTTCAGAAGTCTGCTTCAGAAGGCACATAGGCAGCCGTGCCGTGCCGGACCGTTTGGTCTTAAATGGGATCTCTGTAGCCTCTGACCACATCCGTTGCTGAGTTCTGCAGAGCCGGTCTGACATCTTATCGCGGTGTAGGTGTTGGCTCCTACATTCTGTGTTTAACTTAGAAGCTTCAGGGATCATATTGGAAGTGAGTGTCAGTATGAGTCACGGGCACTTGGGGTGAAATAAAAACACTTCAGTGTGTTCAGTGGACCCGCCTTTCCATTTACCCACTCACCTGGGGCTGATGGAGGTGCCATACTCAGTTATTCATTAGCTAATTAAAACAGTCTCTATTTGTAGCTGGGGGCAGGTATGGGTGCCTTCCCAATTAGATGGCTCGACGTTTGATGTCACAGTGGTGGAACTGTCATCTTTTTTTTTTTTTTTGAGACACAGTTTCTCTGTAGTTTTGAAGCTTGTCCTGGAATTAGCTCTTGTAGACCAGGCTGGCCTTGAACTTGGAGATTCGCCTGCCNCCCTAGTGCTGGGATTAAAGGCTTGTGCCGCCACCACCCAGCTTTTTTACTTTTCTTTTTTTAAGAATTTCTTGTGCCAGGTAGTGGTGGCACATGCCTTTAATCCCAGCACTCAGGAGGCATCTCTGAGTTCGAGGCCAGCCTGGTCTACAGAGCGAGTTCCAGAACAGCCAGGGCTACACAGAGGAACCCTGTCTCAAAAAAAAACCAAAAAAAAAAAAACCCCCAAAACTGTACAATCACGATCCTTCAGCATTTGACCTGATTCTAAAGAAATACATTTGTTCTTGGCTTTGGCTGTGTGTCTTAGACTCTGATGAAAATGTTTTTTTCTGGGGTTGCCTCATGGCAGGCTTGGGTTCTGGCCTCTCTCCCCATTCTGTCAGACTGGGTTGCATTGGTATAAGGACCATCGGAACTTCAGCCTATCCCTGTAAAGCTTGAGGCTGTTTAATTAGGAAACGCAGCAGTGTCCTCCAGGCTTTTACCGAGCTACAGGGAGGCACTGGGGAGAACAAAAGCCCAGGGCCCGGTTCTCTTTCTTTCCTGACCTTTGGAATTCCTGAAGCCTTTACCACTTGCCTGTAAATCAGGGGAGCCTGTTGGACCTTTCTGAGAAAGGCCAATCCATCACTTGTTCGCGTTTGTCCCTGGCTAAATTCTGCGGAAGGGTCGGCCGCCCCTCTCCCTGGTGGTTTTCTGTGTGCTAATGCGATCATTCTGGAAGGACTGGTCAGTATGCAGCAGCCCTGGGACAGCTGTGGAGACAATGAGTGACTTTCCCGTACCAGGAAGGACAGGCAGGAGTGGGTGGGCACAGGACCTGCTTATCATCCTTTTCTGCTTCTAGGGAATCATAACTTGGCACCAGGTAACAGGTTTCAGAATGTGTTTGCCTCCGGAAGTGGGTGGGGCTTCACTGCCAGGGGGGCCTGTGGAATTGCTCCCTGCAATGTGTTTTCCCAAGCTCCAGGCTGTGATTTAAGATGCGTACCTTATACTCCTTGTAAAAGTAACCTCTAGCCAGGCTATGGCAGGATTGTGATGCTTGCTTTAATCTCAGCAGTTGGGAGGCAGAGGCACTTGGATCTCTGTGAGTTCAAGGCCAGCCTGGTCTACTAGAGCTAGTTCCAGGACAGGCTCCAAAGCTACAGAGAAACCCTGTCTGGAAAAACAACAAAAACGAACAACAACAAAGTAACCTCTATAAAAACACAAATAGGAGCATCTGCAGTTTCCTGGTAATTTACAGGGAGAGTCTAGGGTCTTGGGCTCCATACCTGCCACCTCAAAATGTGGGTAACTAAAAGAACTTTGGATGAGTTCTTCTGCCAGATAATGGTGGTGCACAGCTGTAAGCCTAATAGTGGGTCAGGAGATCGAAGCCAATCTCAGCTACATACATTCAAGGCCAGCCTGGGCTATATATGAGACTTCTCTCAAAAAAACAGGACTGCAGAGATGGTTCAGTGGTTAAGAGCACCGGCTGCTCTTCTAGAGGACCTGGGTTCAATTCCCAGCACCTACATGGCAGTTCATAACTGTCTTTAACACCAGGTCCAGGGAATCCAACATCCTCACATGGACAAATATGCACATAAAATAAAAGGAATTAAAGAACAAAGAAAACCAAAAAGAACCCTGACCGAGCATTGGGCATCCTCGGTTTTCTAATCTGAAAAGCAGGAGTTAAAGTTCTGCCCTAAGGAGAGTAATTAGATGATATGCTAGAGCCTAGCTCAGTACTGGGAATGGTATTGCGGGTCAGTCACATACACAGAGTGCTTGGTTTCTTCAGTCTGCTTTTTAAAAAGTTGTGTGCATGTGCGCATGCACGTGGAGTCAGGACAGCTTGCAGAGTTGGTTCTCCTGCTGTGAGTAGTTCCTGAATTGAACTCAGACCTAGCGACAAGTGCCTTGACTTGCTGAGTTGTCTCACTACCCCCTCTGCAAGTCTCCTTTCCTCTGTGTTCAGTCTCTAAACAACCATGCAATTCTCAGCCTTGGTCTTGCCCTGGTGATATATAGGCTGAGCCTTAGCCTCCCCTTCTGCCCAGTTGGAGCAATGTCTGCCTGAGGATCAGTGGGTGGGTGTTACCTACTGTGCTGGGTACCTGGATACCTACTGCTATGCTATTTTTGATAAGTTGTCCCCAGTTGGGAGGCAGTGGCCTTTGAAAATGGCAGAGCGGTGTGGCTGACTGGGTTGGGGTGGGCTGAGATAAGAGGCTGTTACCTAATACTTGACTGCCATCTGGAGGCTGGCCGTGGTCACGTGACCGCACCTGGCCATTGTCTATGGCAACTCTAGAAGGCTGGGGTAGTCTCTTGGCCCTGGCCTCCCTGACACAGGCCCACCTGGAAGCAGGAAAGCCCTGCAGGCTCAGCTTTCAGGAGAGGCCCAGGGCTAGAATTCTTGAATGAGAGTCCACCAAGTGGTCTAGAGCACAGGCTGTGTTTCTCTTGTCTGTGAGGAGTACTGGGAAACGGGTGGCGTGCTAGCTTCCACTGCTGACTAGTTCTGCTACACTGGGCAGATTGCTCCACGCCACCCTCGAGCCTCAGTTTCTTCTTCTGTGATGAAGGGGTAGAATTTTGTAGATGTGGGGAGGGTTAAGCAAGATGGTGTGTATTTATATCCAGATGTCATTAGTGGGGTATGAGTGAAGTAGGGCTGGGTCGTGTGTGTGTGTGTGTGTGTGTGTGTGTGTGCGTGTGTGTGTGTGTGCGCGCGCGCGCGCGCAGTGGTGTTTATCTGCTCGTGAAGGAGCCTCAGTGGACTAGGGGCTCTGCATGCTGACTTCTTTCTGCCTTTGCTAAGATGATGGCAAATTCACCACAGCCTATTTCTTGTTCAAATTCTTGTGACCCCTGGGCCTCTGACCCCCATTTCTAGCACCCGGTGTGGAACCCTGAGTGGGTAGAAAGGGGATTTGCAGAAACTTTTGGTTTAACTCTTAATAAGTGCTCTTTACCCTGAGAGACTCGGTTAACTGAGGGAATGCTAATGATCATGATAATTAGTCTAATTAGTCATAGAACTAATGTCAGGGTTCTAGTGTTCCATCAATTAGCTGTTTCTTCCCATGTCTGGGGAGAACAAAAACAGATATGGCTGCGCATCCCAGGCCCTGGGTGTGTGCAGAGCCTCTGCAAGTGAGTGGCTGTCAGTGGCGCACATTGACGCTTCAGATACCTAGTACTTGTGATGTGGCCCCTCTGATGTAGATGGAATCTAGAGGCTATAGATATGGCTCCGTTGGTAAAACGGTTGCTTGGTATTCTCAAAGCCCTGAGTTCAATCCCTGGCATTACACATAGTAAGTGTGGTGATGCAGTCTTGGAATCTTGGTAGGAAGAGCAGGAGGAGGATCAGAAGTTTAAGGCGGCCTGGGCTACGTAAAACCCTGTCTCGAAGAAAAATTCAAGATTGAAATAATGAAACAGTGCATATCCTAACACCTGCAGCCCCAGTCATTTCAAAGCTTGAGGCAGGAGGCTTGTAGGTTGAAGGTCAGCCTGGGCCACATAATAAAAATCTGTCTGAGAAGTTTAAAAGTTAGGGATTGGTGATGTTTGCTAAACACGTGTGCAGCCTCAGCCTCATTCCCAACTTTCCTCAAACCAGGAATTATCAAAGCCTGCAGCTTCTCACAGATTCATGTGTGGTCCCATGAAACCGAAGGCGTCTGTGGCTAAAATGCCTTTACAGTTGAAATACAGAATACTGCCTCTTTCCTAAGTTAAGTGCAGTGGGGCTCTAGGCCTCTGTTTCCTTGTTTAATTAAGGGCCCTAGAAGAAGCCTAATGGGCAGATGGTTCCGTGAGACTCCATCATGGTGTGGGGACATTGAGGAATGTTGTCATTTGACAGCTGAAAACTGTTTCCTTGGTTCCCCTTAGGGGACCCACATGGCTGTTTGAGGGGCTGTGGAAGGACTTTGTGAAGTCAGGCTGCTGAGTGCATGTGGGAAGGTTTGCATGCTTAGGGCATGGTGTGGAGACAGAGTATATATCCAATTTATTCAGAGGTTGACCGTTAAACAGCTTACAAAAAAGCCTTGTGCTTCCAATGACATTCGAAATGATTGAAGATTTTCCTTCTGTTTCTCCATCTTCTGTTAATATGGCCTTGAATGAACCAGATAGCTCCAGAAGTAAGTCCTGTAGCTCCGCACCAGCCCTGAGGAGGCTCTGCACCTTTATCACAGGGTTTGGCTGACATGAAATGGGAAGAAGGGCCTCTGAGTTCCGTGCCCTTAATCCTTGGTGGTGCCTCAGGACAGCCGCTGTAAGGGAGGCCTTTGCTGTGGAAAGCAGGCTCCCCTTTCCACTCTTCTGGGCAGACATTTCCCACACTGTCCTGCCTGTTGATGAGCCAAACTGTAAATCACTTAGCTGATATCTTTATAGCCAGACCCAAGTTTCGCCTGAGGTTGGAAAATGAGTGCTGCTTGGGGTTTCTTGAGGGTGTGATGGTACACCAGACATATCCTAGACTCCTAGACTTCAGGTTGTCAAGACGCCATTGCTTCCCTGGAGTGTAAATCGTGAGCAGGACTAACCTAAGTCCAGATGACAGGGAGACCAGTGCTGAGTGGAACGTGATTCGTAAGGTCATAAAACATGCCAGCACCCCCGCCCCTGTTTTGTATTTTTGTTTCTTTTTTTTAAAGACCTATTTGTTTATTTTATGTATATGGATGGGCATTTTATCTACATGTATGTTTGCATGCTAGAAAAAGGTTTCCCGTCGGACTATATAGACGGCTGTGAACCACAATGTGGGTGTTGGGGATGGAACCCATGACCTCTGGAAGAGCAGCCAGAGCTCTTAACCACTGAGCCATCTCTCCAGCCCATTTTTCTTGATATTTCGTGTATTTTTCTTTCTTGTTTTTTGAGACAGAGTTTCTCTGTAGCTCTGAAGCCTGTCCTGGACTCCCTCTGTAGACCAGGCTGGCCTTGAATTCACAGAGATCTGCCTGTCTTTGCCTCCCAAGTGCTGAGATTAAAGGCATGAGCCGCCACAGCCTGGCCTTTGCTTGGCTTTTAAATGCTAAAATGCAATTTTGGATAGGTTATTGGTTCTTATATATCTGTATGTTGATTTTCACCGTGTTGACACTTGACTGTCCTTTGTGGTGCTCCCAGCAGTGGAAACAGGAACAGTATTGAAAAGGGCTGTGTTCAGCAGGGGCCTCTGAGTGAGGCAGCAGAGATGATGGGTCTTGTAGGATTCTAGCACAGCTGTGAGCAGATTTAGGATTTGACTTGCGCTCCGGCCTCACAGCCTCATGACCACCAAAGGATTAACGAGGCTCATGAACCTGAACACTGGTCCTCTGCTGGGGAAGAAGGTATAGTGGATGTCCAGAGGTGTGACTTCTACTCTATCTCTTCCACTAGAGACCCCAGGCCCAACAATCAGCGTATCAACAAGCATGTTAACAACGACGTGAACCTGCGCATCCAGAACCTGAGCATCCTGGTGAGAAACATCAAGACCTACTACCAGGTGAGGCCGCTCTGCTGGCCCAGCAGTTCCTGCAAGTCTGGGGTGGGGCCCCTCTAGTGGGTTCCCACGTGTGTAGAAAGGCCCCTCAAGTACGTGAACAGAGGCCCCTTGAGTGAGTTCCCATGTGTTTGCAGTGGGGTCCCTTGGATGGATTCCCCAAAGAAGCCAGAGTAAGTGGTGACTGGCTGCTGACCCTTGGTACTTTTGTGTTAGCCCTGCTGTGGGGGTGTCAGTATGGGGGTGGGGACTCTTGCATTTCAGACTGGTTTGTTCTGAATGCCATAAGAGCCTGTTCTCTGTGTGACACTTGGGGACTCTGGAAAGGATGCATGGTCCATGCCTCTGGCTTTGTAGCTCTTTGCTGGAATCACTCGAGCAGAGGGAGGAGGAACCACAAAGGGCTATAGGGGCGAAAAATGAAACTATTGTGCCTCTAGGCCAGCAGGAACTTGGGCTTATGGCGTGAAGAATCCACTGTACACTGCTTGCTGTGTTTGGTCAGATGTGCTGGGTGGGTCAGTCAGGGTGTTTGCGAGCTCTTCTGCATGGCCAGCACTGGTGGGGAACAAGCTGCAGCTGGGGACCTCAGACCCCTGGCTTCTGAGTCTCTGATTAGTAGTGAAACTGCCTTCTGCCATGTGATATCTCTTGACACTCCGGCAAAACCACAGTCACTCTCAATACCATGGTTCGAGAACCATTGTTGGTGCCAGGGTCTCACAGATCTATGGCCCAACTCTGCCCCTTCAGTTCCCTGGTCTGTAGCTGAGTCCTAGTGCTTGAAATCAGTGGTCTTTGTAGATGTGGTAAGGTCTCTGCCGACCTGAGGACTCCCTGTTAGCTGAGGCTTCCCTCTGCCTTGATTGCTGACTTTAGACCAGTGGCAGAGGTGCTATGTCTTGGGCTTGGGCTTGCCCTGGGCCCAGGTCCTACCAAGGACTGTCCACGTGTTCCAGGATCCTTGGCTTCTCTTCAATATGGATTTGAAATGGGTTGGGAGAGGGAAGAAGTGGGCAGTGTCTTGGGTATTCTGTCCTGACTGTTATCTGTCCTGTCAGTGGAGGTGAGCTGTACCATGTACACAGACTATAGAAATGTGGCTCTGGCACATGTGCACCCCCACCTGTGAATGACAGTGGTGGTCTCGCAAGGCAGAGGTGCGGCAATGTCCTGCCCAGTGGGCTCCTTGCTGCCAGTGATTAGTAGCTGTGAAAGGCCTGAAGACAGTGTGTGACTGAGAGGTGGTTCCTGCTTAGGGTTCCAGAAACTCACACAAAGGAAGAGCTGGACAACCAGAATGGATGTTGGGAAGAGGGCCCTGTGTTCTTGTCGTCTCTTAGCTCTTTGAGAGTGGGGATGGCTTTGGGTGACTGTCTAGCTCCAGCTAAGCAAAGTGTACATAACCACTTGCTGGAAGCAACAAAGGGTCACTCACTGTTTCCTCATTCTGCCTGCCTAGAAAGAGCTCATGAGACGTGTGTATTCGTGACTGGTACGTTACCTGGGCACAGTGTTTTGTGTATTCTTTCTTTCTGGTTTATGGGGAGCAGAAATTCTGTTCTCATGTTAGAAGAATATTCGGTCTGTATAAACAGCTTGAGAAACAAGCACCGTGAAGGCTGCCAACACGACAGCCTTCCACCAGAGACAATCGCCGATCGCGTTTATTGTTTCCTCCCCGCAGTTGGGTGAATGGGTTTTGTTTTGTGCCGTGTGGGCATGCCATAAGTTTAACTGCCCATCCTGCCCTTTTCCCTTCCAGGGCAGCACTATAGCTTATTTATGTGAAGAGGGCATTTTCCCAAGGAACCACTGCCCAGCTTCCCTGTTGGAAAGTAGCCCAGAGTGGTATGAAATGGCCCACATGCCATTCCCAGCTAAGCTCAGTGGTGCATGCCTGCCTGTGATCTCAGCCCTAGGGAGGCAGGAAAGGGGGGTGGAGAGCTTGAAGCCAGCCTGCACTGTACAGCAAGTTTGCAGCCAGCATAGGTTGCACAGTGAGACTGTTTAACAAAGCCAAGCAACCAAGAGCAACTGTTGCTCCTTTCTGGGTCTGGGATGGCCAAGAGGGAGGGGATTATCCCAGTGGGTGTGAGAGGGGTGCTTTTTGGAAGATACCTTTAAAATTATTATTTACACGTATGGGTGTTTTGCCTGCATGTATACAGTCCATCACATGCATGCCTAGTGCCATGGAGACCAAAAGAGGGCAATGGATCCCTGGGAGTGGAGTTCCAAGGGTGTTGTGAGCGGCTGTCTGGTCACTGGGAATCTCACTTGGTTCCTCCGCAAGAGCAACAAGTGTTCCCAGTGGCTGTGCTATCTGCAGCCCCCAAGCTCCGTTTTCCTGAAGTGCAAGGCCCTGCCTGAGCTACATTGTGTGATCTTTAGCCTCTATGATAGGTAGATGCCAAGATGCAGCTCCGACTCCACCCCAGCCAGCTCTTTGGCAGTTGTGTTCGATAAGCATATGGCAGCTGCTGAGAATGAGAAGCGTCTTGACAAAAGGAACAGTTTTTCTCAAGTTAGTGTGGGTGCCTGTGTACCACAGTGTCTGTGAGAAGGTAAGAGGACAGCTGATGAAAGCCACTTCTCTCCACCTGCTATGGGTATAGCAGGTGCCGTCATTACTCACAGGGCCTTCTTTCTGGCTGGAATGAAACACTGTCAAAAGTCAACCCAGAATAGGGCAGGGTGGTACACACCTGTAATCTCAGTAGTTGGGGGATGGAACACAGGGAGAGCAAGCACTGAAACATCCTTGGCTACATAAACAGTTTAGGGGCAACCTGGACTATATGAGACTTTGTAGTGAAAGGAACGGCAGGCTGTGTTCCCGTTAGGCTCCTGGCTGCCGGCTAGCTTTATCCAAAATAATTACATGGAAAACTGTATTCATTTAAATATTTCCTGGCCTATTATATCTAGCCTCTTTTTGGTTGATTCTCATATCTTGCTTAATCCATATCTAGTAATCTGTGTACCATCATGGTGTCGTGGCTTACCGGGAAGATTCTAACCCATGTCCATCTTGGGCCAGAGCTTCANAGGCAGTTTCTTTATTAACCAATGAAAGTAATATATAGACAGATGACCCTCCTATATCAAGACTTGGTCTTAAAAAAAAAAAAGCCAGGCTGTGGTGGCGCACACCTTTAATCCCAGCACTCAGGAGGCAGAGCCAGGTGGATCTGTGAGTTCTAGACCAGCCTGGTCTACAGAGTGAGTTCCAGGACAGCCAGGGCTACACACAGAGAAACCCTGTCTCGAAACAGAACAAAATAAAAAAGAATAGAAGGTGATAGATCTTGGGCATTGTTGGTGGCAGAAGCATATTAATCTCACTCAGCTCTGTGTTGTGTGGCTTGGGGAGTACGAAGTGGTGTTTCCTTAGCTGGTTGAGGGGTCGAGAAATCCAGGCACACACAGAACTTGCTTCATGAATAACACATTGCATTGGCTTTGCAGAGAAATTACCTTCCACGCTGCTGCCTTGAAAGCCCAAGGAGGAGGCTTGTCCTCTTGATTGGCCAGCTTGCGTCTACAGCTGAGGAAATTACAGATAATGTTTTGCTCCTGGGTTCCCTCCTCCAGGTTGGGAAATGTCAAAGGAATCTAGTTTGCCCATCATCTCCCCACCTGGGGGTGCCCACTATCACCATTTTGGTGCTTGCCTTTGCTTTCTTTGTGTGTGTGGTTCGTAATTCCCAATGCCTGTGTGCAGTGTATTTTTTTCATTTATGGAGGAGTGAGTGTTTCCCCTTGCCATTAAACATTCATTTGTATGAATGTCAGTGCTGTGTGATGTTTTGTGTGACTGTACTGTCGTTGACATTTCCGATATCCTTGTTTCTGAATTATGAGTGGTACCACCCTGCACATAAATGTTTCAGCAAATTCATCTTTGGTTTCCTTAGGGTAAGTTCCTGTCAGGGAGTTGCCGGGTCAGAGGGCATGAATCCTTTAGGGGTGTTTTCTCCTTGTTGCTACAAGTACCCTGTTTATAGGCCTTGTCCTTTTTTTCTGGTGAATTGCTTTTTTGTGTCTTTCACGGTTGTGCCCGCTGCCCTGTTTGAAAGACCACATTCTGTGCTGCTGCTGAACACTGGCCATGTCTGTGCCCCTACCCCAGGCCAGGAGTTCTGGGGTGGGGGGGTTGTTTGCTCACTTTGCAAAAGCTGCTACCTCGCTCGTGTAAGGCAGACTGTGCCCGAGATGGTCTCTGCCAGTCTCTCTGGGTGGACTCCCTCTCTAATGTGGAACCCATTGAAGGCAGTCTGGGGATGGAGGAGGAGGGGAGAGATCATAGGGTCCCAGGCTGCAGGACTGAGCTCTGTCCCGGGGTCAGTGGAACCCTCTGTTTCCCTGTGGGCCACGGTGTGAATGCTGAGTGGAGGACAGCATTCTGCCTGGGTCCCTCCTTTCCTCTTCCTGCCCCCTGCTCCCCCACGGGTGTGTGCAGAGTGATGAAATGCGAGACAGGAAGCCCTGGTGGCCCAGAGGTGGGTGTGGCTGGGGTCCTGTGGGACTGATCTTTGCTGTGCGTTTCTCCTGGGTCTAAAGGCTGTTGTTCATACCTGAGATACTGTGGGAAGGAGATCAGATCAGTGCTGCCGCAGCTTGTCACAGGACGTGGTAGTGTCTCAGAACACAGGCCAGGAAGGATGAGGACCCTGACTGACAGCTTTCTCTAGCGGGTAGCACTTTGCCTGTGCCTTGAGGGCACCAGGCTTGTGGAGGGCTGTCCTGGGAGGCACCTGAAGGATGGA
>LOEQ01002831.1:3608-19619 GCA_001685075.1 Bramus lutescens | reverse complement strand
CTCTCTCTCTCTCTCTCTCTCTCTCTCACACACACACACACACACACACACAGTTTAAATAAATGGAGAAGGGCCATTAGCCCTTTGAATAGGTGCATACCTGGTTGGCCACATCAACTTAATTATGAAACAAATGCTAGTTTGAAGCTATGAAACACCTTTCTTCCCTGCACCTTAGCTCTTCAAGCTGTGGCCTGAATCAGCTGAGGGACCTGTTAAGAACACACATTTCAGACTAGAGAGACAGCTAAACGGTGATTAAGAGCACTGGCTAATCTTCAGAGGCCCCAGGTTTCATTCCCAGCACCTACATGGCAGCTTGCAACTGTCTTAAGTCCAGTTCCAGGGTATCCAACGTTCTCCTCTGGCCTCTCTGGTGTGTGGTGCCCAGATATGAATACAGGCAAAACACTCATATAAAATAAACACACACATTCATCTTCAAAGGTGAGGGTTAGTGATGGCTCAGTTGGTAATGTACTGCTCCCACAGTAGGAGGGCCTGAGTTTGGACTGCTCCTGTGATCCCAGCAGTGGGGAGGCAGGTATAGGAGGGTCTCTGGGACTTGCAGACCAGTCAATACATTTTTAAAATAAAGTAAAAAAGTCATTGAGGAGATGCTTACCTCCAACGTCTGGCCTGCTTGACCTGTGGATTTCCACTCTCAAATACACACAAATTACAGGCATGTGCTACCATAATACTTTCCTACATGGGCTCTCGGCTGTGGGGTGCTCACTTCCATAGGCAAGAATTACAGAACTTAATACCTGTCTGTGGTCTGCTCTGTTCCTGCGGGCTTCCAACCCTGGGTGGGGATTCTATCTTACATAGCAACAGGCATAAGATCTTTGGGAACCCCAGCACCCAGTGAAAGAAACCATTGCTGTGTAGAGTTTTTTTTTTTTTACTGTAGGGAGAATGCAGGGAGAAGCCAGAGGGTCACTCTCCTTGGGACTGGAATGGATAAGTTAGTTATGATAGGCAGGTGAGCAAGCTCCTCCAAGCGAGAGTCTGGCTTGCTTAGCTGTCACATTCGCACTAGCTGTCCCCATTTGTGACACTTCTCAGTAACAGTGGGTGGGGGGTGGGGGTGGGGTAACTGAGCCATCCTTTCTGATGGATGATGATGAAGAGCACACCAGTGCAGATCCCCAGAGGAAGAACATGTCAGCGCGGGTGGAGGAGGAGGTAAGGAAGAGCTCGGGTCCGAGGGCCATAGCAAGTTGGATTTCAGTAAAATCTGGATCACGGATTTACAGCTTGTTCTTAAGCTGCAACAGCGTTTCTGTGGTTCCTGGTCTGGTTCTCAGAAGGATGGAAACTGCATACTGGGAGCAGTGTAACCACCCTGGAGACGGGAAAAGGTGTGGAATGGGTGCATAGCTGGCCCCTGTGGCTTCCCTTTGAAAACAGTGGTCCTCAGGGCTGCTGCCTGGGGCAAGAGGGTCTCAGTCAGGGTTATAGGGAGGTTTTCTTTTTCAGTATTTCCTGATTGGCTTAGAATTTCTGCCTAAGGGGCTGGAGAGATGGCTCAAATGGTTAAGAGCACTGGCTGTTAACTCATAGATCCTGAGTTCAATTCCCAGCACCCACATGGTGATTCACAACCATCTATAATGATATCTGCTGCCCTCTTCTGGTGTGCAGGTGCACATGCAGGCAGAACACTATACATAACATCTTTTTAAAAAAATTCTATGTAGAGCAGAAGGCAAGTGATCAGATGCCGTGTGCATCTTGAACACAGCGGCCTTGGTCTTCCCTGTGCTGTGTAGATGAACAGCTTTCTAGGAAGTGCTAGTTTCAAACTAATCAGGGGCAGAGACCCAGCCATACACTGTTCTGCCAAGTGCTGGGCAAGTCTTGTCCTGTTATGAAAGGAGGAGTGTGATCTGCCCTGCCCTCCCAGGCACAGAGGCATGCCTGCAGCAAGCTTATTCTAGCCAGCCCTTCCCTGTAGAGAACCCCGAGTGGAGATAAAAGCCCTGGAACAGGTCTTGCAGGGAAGCGGCAGCCAGAGAGATGGGTGGGTCACAGGCAAGGCCCTGGTCCTTAGGAGCTGAGTTAATGACCAGTTCCATCGTGTTTTGTGTTTCTTTCCTGTAACCCCCATTCTAAGATCACACCTCTAAGATGACAGTGGGGGGGCCCAGGGTCAAGAAGGGACAGAGTTTGGTCATTCCTGCCCTGACCCCAAGCTGACTTACTCCCCTGTACCCTGAGGTTCCTAGCTCTTCTAGATGTGTCAGTCACATTCAGTGGGAGATGGCGCCCAGCGCCTTGAGCTTTGGGCTGGTCCTTTTCCTGCTTTCAGATCTCCGTCCCATAGGAGCCTCAGTTAATGTGTCCAGAATCACTGTCTGCCCTCCATGGCCTGTGCTTACTGTGGAGTTCAGTCATTTTCCTTGCCACTTGTGCAGGGTTCATGTCCTTTTTTTCTCCTCACCTCACCTCACCCGGATCAGGACCAGGGGCCCATCATCCTTTAAACCTGTATTTCCATCTCTCAGCATGTTGCGGTCCTCAGTAGGTATCTGAAGTCTGTGCATGGCTCTAGTTGACCTCTCTTGGCTTGCTCTGATGGTTCCGGCAGCTGTACACAGAAGCCCTCCCTGAATCTAAACTAGCTATGCTGCTCAGTCCCCTGGCCTCTCCAATGGTCCACCATATACTTTATATCACCGGAATGACTCCATGTTCTCCCTTTGTCCAGCACTCAGTGCTGCCCCTGATCCCCCACTGCAGCCCCCACCCTGGGCCTCTGCAGCTGACTTCCCAGGTTGTCTGCCTCTCCTTGTGCTCATTCATTCAGAAGTTGTCCACTTAGGGCCAGAGAGCAGGGCTGGGTCTGTGAGCTCAGCAAATCTGTGTTTCACATTTCTTTTATAAGCCCTCCTCCCACTCTGGGTGGTGTGTGAAGTATGGTATTACTGAGATACATGTTTCTGTGTCTCCTGACCAGACTATGCCCAGGCAGATAGTATGTGCCTCTCTGGTAGTGAGGCCTCTGAGCCAGTGACATTCTTGGCTCGCAAGCCAGCAAACTGTAGTCTGTATATTAAACCAGCCCACCATTGGCTTTTGTGGGTACAGTTTTATTGGCACACAATGCCCCATCCTCTGGCCCCAACAGAGTATTGTTTTCTGGTCCTTTACAAAGCAGATGTGCAACGTGGCCTTTAGGTGAGCTGTAGGGACTATAGAACACAAACTGCATGTAGCTCTAGATCCACCGTACCATTTAAGGCCCACAGTGACCCTGTGAGGTGTAGCAACCTCCTTTCTCTAGACAAGAAAAGGCGGCACAGTTGCTAAGCAAGTGGTCTGGGATCGGAATGTGGCTGGCAGTCTCCAGAGCCCTGAGTGGCCGCCAGAGAATGAGGGGGAGCCTTGGCCATTAAGGAGAAGAAAAGGGGGTAAGGGTGTTGCAGGAGAACTAGAGGTGCTTATGGGGGATGCCAGCCTCCAACAGTCTGTGCCCAACTAAGCAATCCTGTCCCAAGTGAGAAGAATTAAATTCTAGGGAGCTTGCCATCGGGAACTCAGATGCTGGCTGGGCAGTCTTCTGTTCTTTCTGCCTTGAGGTGTCCTTTGTCCCTGTTGGCTTCTGGGCACTGTGATGAGATCTGTCAAGTTGAACAGGACAGAGGAGACCTGTGGTTTCTGCTCTGGTCCCTACATTTATTCAGGTCAGGCCTTGTTTCAGGTGTGTAGGCCTTCAGCATCAGGGTAGAACGTACCCTGTCCTTGATTCTCCATGGCAGTGGGGCTAAGAGGGATAGAGACAGGGCAGGAAGGAGCAAGAGGCCTGTTGCCATGGGTCCAGTGGCCCAGCTCTTGCTTCCGTTGGCATCCCTGGGCTTTCTGTTGCAGTGGACGCCAGGAGCCCTGTGTGTTGCAATCCCAAGCTCACTAGAAAGGAGGTTTTCTTTGACTCCGTATCCCTTCCAGTGTCTGGTGTTCGTGGGGGGTCATAAGGCACTCTGGGAAACCAGTTAATTTTTGTTGCATGCGTTTGTTTTCCAGTGTTAGGGACAGAGCCCAGGGCTTCAT
Organism: Bramus lutescens; assembly: GCA_001685075.1. Lineage (NCBI taxonomy): Eukaryota > Metazoa > Chordata > Mammalia > Rodentia > Cricetidae > Bramus > Bramus lutescens. Next base: position 15,563 of record LOEQ01002831.1, on the reverse strand, counting down.
GTATGCTAGGCAAGTCCTCTACTCCTAAGCCCTTGCGAAACAATTTTTATGTGTTAACAAGGAGCTGCCTTGTGGGCGAGTGCTGGATTGAACTTTGTCCTTCCCAGGTGTGAAGTGCCTGTGACTGGACAGCTTGTGAGTTCAGGCGTTGTGTAATTGGAATTGTGTATACATTACTAACCCACATTTTCGCGTAGGCAGTTACCCAGTCTGAGAGTTCCTACAGCCAGAATTCGTGGCAGAAATGGAGCTGGCCCACTGCCCCCCTCAGTTACTTTCAAGTCACTTGGGGACAGGACCTTTAGTCTAACCTATGGCTGTATAACCACCCCAGCTGTGGGCAGGGCAGGGTTGGACTTGATAACAGCCTCCTGGTTGGGACAGATAGGTGGGCCAGACAGCTGCCCAGAGCCATGGAGTCAGCTTCTCAGCCCTGCAGACCACTAGTGAAGTCCTTGGCCTGCAGGAGTTTAAGTATAGCGTCTTTCCTGGCTGGTTGCTATCCTGTGAAGTGGTAGATGTGTAAGGCAGGGTGGAATGTCACTACCTTATACTGGGGACATTGAGACCAAAGCAGAGGCAGTTTGAAAGGTGTTTAGAGATGATTCTGTTGGGTGCTGTCCCTGCCTGTTATAGTATCTGAGTCCTTTAAGGGCCACCACATAGGCTACCACCAACTCCCCCTTGCTACAAGACTCAGTGAGCAGAAGCATAACAGTTCCTTCCCAAGAGTTCCCGAGTTGGGGAAGAGGACAAGGCAGCTACCTGACTTAGTGAATAGGATAACATAGACTCCAAGTCCTCAGAAGGAGTCGTTCAGGATGGATCTTGAAGACTAAGTAGGAGTTGACTGTGCATACAGCCTGTCCTGTGGTTGTTTACCAAGTCAGAATAGTGAGGCTGAAATTGGGGCTGCTGGGTAGACCTTATTAGACACAGGATGGACAGTGACTATAAAGATCATGCCAGACATTGGCTGATACCAGACCCTCCGTGTTCTCTGTCTTATGTCATTGGTGGCAGTGTTGGCCTCTTACTCACCAGAGGCCCCTGAGAAGCTGAGGTTCATAGAGAAAAGTCTGAGCCCACAGCTTAAATGGAAACTTCAACCTCAGCCCACAGCAGGCCTGTAACTTTGGGCACCTTCCTTCATGTACTGGGCTGTTTCTCAATCTGTGGGAAGAGACTGGCCCTGCTGCCCTCTGAGGGGTGCAGTGAGGAGCAGCTGGGAGAGAACCAGCCCCAGTGATGCGGTCTTTGTTGGTATGGAGACTCTAGAATCAACGAGCTGCTTCCCCAGGGCCAGCTTTGATCACACCCATGTCCATGAGTGTTTTCCTCCCCCGGGAAGCTTGGATTCAGGCCCGTGTGGGAGAATGAGCACATGGTGGGTAAGTGCAAGCTCCATCCTTGGTCCTTGTTGCAGGCTGTGAGTAGGACAAGTCTTGGGAACCTTCCTGGTGTGTACTGTTTATAAACTGTGAAGACGTGGGAGACATGCAAGCCACCTCACTCGCACCCCCCACCCCCCACTCAGGACACCAAGCATTGCTAAGAGGGGCTCATGGGACATGAGAGGCTCAGGAGAGCAAGGTCTGCAGACATGGCTCTTAGACTGGCCTCTTCCATGATGCCAGCAGAGGCCAGTTTCTGCCTGCTCCTGTCTGGGATTTGTATTTCCTCTGCTGCAACTTGACTGACCCCGACTTAGTCCTGGACTTCGTCCCCTCAGCAGTCTCAGCCACCCCCTTCACTTCCCTGTGTTAAAGGAAACCAGGCCAGAGGTGACCCACAATGTCAGTAGAGTCCACTTTCCAATGGGGTCCAAGTTGAGGATCATCTGACTGACTGTGGAAGACCTTGAAGAAAGGTTGCCTTCCCAGAGTTCCTCATTATCTGCTGTGCTGGGGAGCAAACCCAGGACCTTGTCCATGCTAGGCATTTGCTCCACGCTGATCTGCACCCCAGCACTATTTTATATTTTCTTGATTCTTGAACTTTTTTTTCTTTGAGAGTCTTCTTGCCTGGCTCCAAGGGAATGGGTGAGGCTGACAAGAACTGGATGCAGAGCTTCCCACCGTCTGTGTCCCTCACCTGGTTGCTTGGCTCCAGGGGCCTGAAAGCACTTTGTTTGGAAGTCCTAGGGTCATGACTCTGGCCTTATCTGATGGCTCTCCTATTGGTGTTTGCTCTTCAGGAACTGAGAGAGGACAACATTATCTTAATCGAGACCAAGGCCATGCTGGAGGAGCAACTGACCGCCTCCCGAGCTCGCAGTGACAAAGTCCACGAGCTAGAGAAAGAGAACCTGCAGCTAAAATCCAAACTCCATGACCTGGAACTGGTATGAATGAAGCGGGTGCCATGTGCAGAAGCGGTGGTTGGTGGGGGTATAGGAGGGGCAAGCTCCCCCGGTGTGCCAGCTTCTGAGTTTGCAGCCTCCCAGCAGCTTGTGAGTTAAGAGAAGAGCTTGCAGCACTCAGTGCCTTGAGTGCACTTAGTGCCCTCAAAACAGCTAGGACCTGACTTACGTGTTGCTTCTGCAAGAGTGAACGTGTGTGTCTTTTTCAAGGGTCCTCAATGGCTCTTGAATGGGCTGAGCACTGGCATGTCATCTCGTCACAGCACTTGAGGGTGCAGAGACCTACCTCAGAGCTGACAAGTTGCCTGTCACCACAGTGTCACGTTGCAAAGCACTGTTCCTTGTGTTCCTACGTTCAGAGCATTTACTGGGACCTTAGAATTTCCTTCTTGACCTAAGTGGCCAGGTCCAGGGACTCTCTAGTAGTGGTCCCTGTTGCTGTGGGGCCTTGCGTGGGGGGTGTTTGTGTGCAGCTCTCTGTCTGGAAGGAAGCATTGTGTCCTGAGCAGATGGTAGCTGGTACTTCGCGTCTGAGACCAGTTGGCCCTCTCTCCCACGTTCCCTCTTTCTACCCCAGGATCGTGACACGGATAAGAAACGAATTGAGGAGCTGCTGGAAGAAAACATGGTTCTGGAGATCGCACAGAAACAGAGCATGAACGAGTCGGCCCACCTGGGCTGGGAGCTGGAGCAGCTGTCCAAGCATGCAGACCTTTCCGATGGTAGGTAGCGCCCAGTGCTGGGACCCAAGCCCACCGGAGCTACTGCTCATCCAGGAGCTGAGCCCGCGACTGCCTCTGCATTCTCCACGAGTAAATGTGATTTCCTCAAGTGCCGTTTGGAGCTGTTTCATTATGGTCATCCCCAGGGGAAACATGAGTGGCCTGGCAGCCCCGATGCCCAGAAGTAAACTCTAAATGAAGTGCTGGGATTTCTGGGTTTCCCATATGGATACTCTGAAGCTTCCAGATCACAGCTCTTTGCTGATGACAGAAAGCCCTGACACCAGAAGTGTCCCCAGTGATCACTAATCCTTATTATAAATGGACCCTGGATATTATTTGCCCTGTTCATTTGCATAATTGGGCAGGATGAATGCAGCCTCTCCTGTCTCCCTGGTGGGGATGCTAAGTGGCCACTTCTCCCTAGTCTCTGGCTCTTTATGATCCTTATGATCTTGGGGGAAGGGGAGGGAGGAGAGTCATTCTTCCTGGCTCGCACTGCTGCCCTCTGCCGGTACCCTGAGATAAGCTGTTAATTATGGGAAGGGTGGGGGACCCCAGTCAGCACTGCAGCAGGAAGCTCCAGCGCCCAGCAAACAATAAGCCAATTCCTGTGTTTGAAAATAGCCACGTTCACCTTTCCCATGCACCCGATTTAACAAGTTAGTATTGACTGAGCACTTGACAGAGTAGGCTTGGGCATTTGGCTTCTTTTAGGTTTGAAAGATACCAAAAATTCCCTGAGAATACTACCAAGGTCATTTCTCCCAGTGCTCTTACCAGCTCTTAACATGAAAGCATTGCATTAGCTTGTTTCTGTGGACACTGAACTGTGTCTGCTTTGGTGCCTGTGTACCAAGCTGAGGTGCCTAGGAGCCACACAGGGTGGGTGGGGAGAAGGCATTGTCTATGGCTCAGAAGTTCAAGTACACCGAGAAGAACTTCTGCCCCCTGGTGGACTGGAGAAGCAATGCAGGCTTTCAGGGCCAGCTTCAAAGGCCTGGTCAGTTCATACTGCTTGATGTAGTTTATGAACCCTTTATGTCAATGGCCATGATAGATTTTTTCTTTTTTTTATTTTAAAAATTAGATTTATTTATACATATGTGCATACATGAAAGTGAGGACAGTTTGTGGGGATTGGTTATTCATCCACCATGTGAGGACGCAAACCCAGGTCATCAGGCACCTTTACTCCTTGAGCCATCTCCTGACCACATGATTTTGTGTGCATGGGTGCTTTTGCCTCCGTGCATATCTCTACTACTTCCATACCTGGTGCCCATGGAGGCCAGAAGAGGGTCTTGGAACCCTTGGAATTAGAGTTACAGGTAGTTTTGATCTGCCATGTGTGTGCTGGGAACTGAACCTGGGTCCTCTGCAAGAACAGCCAGTGCTCTTGAATACTGAGCCATCTCTCTGGGCCTATGATTTATTCTTAGTGTTAGTGTTGTTTGGTCTCACTATGTTACCCAAATTGGCTCCAAACTCCTGGGCTCAAGTGAGCCTCCTGCTCCATTCTCCTGAGTAGCTGGGTTAAACTGTGCCTGGCCCTAAATACTTCAGATTGTGTGTGGGCTGTGGATTGAAGTCAGGGCCTCGTGTATACCAAGCACATACATTACCACTGAGCTCTACCCACAGCTCTAGAAAGACGGTCTCAGAAAGACGGAAAGACATGGAAAGACCTGGCTCAGCGTGCTGGCTCCTCTACTTGGGGCCTGGAGTAATACCATGTCTTTAAACTTTAGCTTCTCCAAATGCCAAAGAAAGGCAGCAAGCTTGCCTTCAGCCTCCTGGGAGGAGACCCAGACTTTAGCCCTGTCTGGCCCCGTTTATCTTTACTGTACCTGTGAGTCCCCGTTGCTGGGTGGTCCTATGCACAAACCTTTGTGTTCAGTGTGGAGCATGTTTGAGTTGCTGATAAGCTGCCTGCATTCGGTGCCGTTGCTGAACTTGTAGACGCTTGAAAGTTATTCTGTGCTGACTCCCAGCATGGGAGGGTCAGAAACGTGACTAGTGGTGGACAGCTCAGCAGGTAAATGTGCTTGCTGCCAAGCCTGAGGACCCGAGTTCAGTGCCCAGAACCCACATAATAGGAGGAGAGAATCAACTCCTGCAAGTTGTCCTCTGACGTCCATGTGCACGCACTCATACACACAAACACAAGTTATAATCAAACTTAATACTTAAAAAAATTTATAAAAATGACCTTCACATAAGTATTGCAGTAGTTGTCTAATAGGAAGAAGTAATATCCAGCATTGCAGAAGTAATGGCCACAGACTGAGTTAGTGGACTTTTATTTTATGCCAGGTGCTTTGCTTGGGCTTTTGTTAAATTAAAATGCTTTTATGTCATTTCTCCCCTCCCCTTTCCTCTCTCCAGTTCTTCCCTGTATGTCTTTAACTGTTCTCCCACAGCTAAATGTATAAATACACCCTACTTAGTCCATAGACTGTCACTTGTGTGTGTATGTTTTCAGGGCTGGCCATCTGGTACTGGATAGCAGATTTGGGGGGCTCTTTCTTGAGGAAGAATTTCTCCTGCTCTCACCATTCCTTAGTTGACTGTAATTCTTTGCCTAGGTTGAGATCCCATGTGATTTCCCTGTTGTGTGTTAACATGTCTGTTGGTATTATCCTGTTGGTTTTGTTTAGGCAGCCATGACGAGGAGACTTCCTGGTGTAGCTTCTCTGACATTTTTAGGACTTTAACTCTTACAGCCAACTTCCTGTTCCTTACAGTCCTCCTCTTCTGCTGTGACCCCTGACCTTAGGTGCAGGAGTTGTGTTGTAGATGTATCAGGTGGGGCTGACTACATCTTCTGTGATGATCTTCATCTGTTTGGTGAGGCCTATATAGGATATGTATTTAGACTGTAGTTAGACATTATGCCGGTTGTAGGTTCTTCTCCAAGATCCATGATGACTAGGTTGCTAACTGGGCAGAGGCCTCCCAAGTGTCTCTGAACCTATGTTACTTCTAGGATTGGACATACTGCGTTGATGTCCCAGTCCCCTCCTTGTTGCTGCCATTGTTGCAGTCCTTATAGTTGCGGAACGATCTGGACACACACATCACATGTTGAATCTGAACACACATGGATGGGTTTGCTGTGGACCTCAGCAGTTTCTCTACTCTCCTAGCTTCTGGGTGATGAGAAGAGTCAGGAATAGAGGGACAGAGAATGTCAACAGTGCAGTGTGATGAGGTTCAAGTTGGTGAGTGGACAGAGGAGGGACTGGGGAATAGCCATGACTGTTTGCCTCCTGAGAAGCCCTGGGACTCACCTGAAGCCGTGCCTCTGCTTGTAGGAGGAAAGGACCAAGAAATATAGTCCTTGACTCAAGATTAAGTGTGGGGTTGTATAAATGGAGAGATGTTTACCTCATCTCACTGAGACATCTAAAGCAGCCTTGCATGTATTGTCTGACTTTTCTTCAATCTAAGGTGTGAGGTTGGAAGAAATCTGCCCAGGTTCTAGCCTGGGCTGGCAGCTACCGGCATATATACACAGGCTGCCCAGGTTCTAGCCCGGGCTGGCAGCTACAGGCATATATACACAGGCACCACTTTGGTTCACTCATCGTCAGCTGGTCACTCTGCCGTCCCTGCTGAGCAGCTGAGATGCCCACTGCTCCTGGAGTGGGCACCGAAAATGCCTGCAGCCCTTGAGTCAGACAAGTGAGCAGTGTGGTGACCCAGGTTCCCATCAGTCCCATGATTGGCGCCTGCAATGTAATCCAATTTCTTCTTAAGCTCTAGATTGAGTGGACCCAACTCTGCCAGCAGAGACCTCACTCTTGGGCGCTGAAGCAGTATTTCCAATCAGATGAGAACGGAGAACAAGAGAAATTACTTGTTTTGGGGGCTTGGCTTGTGTCAGAGGGTGGAAGCAGGGGTTCCTGAAATGCTAGACCCTGACTGACTTGGCACTTCAGCCTCCAGGAAGTCCTTCGTGTTCGAGCTGAACGAGTGTGCCTCGAGCCGCATCCTGAAGCTGGAGAAGGAGAACCAGAGCCTCCAGAGTACCATCCAGGGGCTACGGGACGCGTCGCTGGCTCTGGAGGAGAGCAGCCTCAAATGTGGGGAGCTGGAGAAGGAGAACCAGCAGCTTAGCAAGAAGGTGACCTCCCTTGGTGGGCACGGGACACCCAGTGTGTGATGTAGGAGCTGGCGTGCCTCTGGGCCTTTAACACACCCACTGCCAGGCTCCAGGGAGACAGCAATCATTCCCTTACTGGTGGCTCTCCTGTAGGAACTGTCTGTGTCTCCTGTCTGTGTTCTCTTGATTTGCTCCTTAGTCCCATATAAGGCACCTGGTGTGGTGGGGGGAGGGGAGCAAGGTCTGCTGGCAGGAGACCATTCCCCAGGAATCCTGCCTCTGCTGCTTCTCTCCTCTGCACAGAGCTTGGCCCAAACCCTCCCGCTGTGAAAAGGACCTTCATGGAACCATCTAGCTACATTTACCCTCTCATGGTCCTTTGAAGTACGGATTGTCATGTGACATTTTAGCTGCGAAGTGATTTGTTCTTCCTTTAGAGAACAGGAGACACCCCTCTCTCATGCCTTGTCTTGTGGTGCAAAGCAAAAATGGGAGACATGAGCACATAGTTTGGTCTCTTGGGCTTTTGTGGTCCCAAGGCAGGGAATATCTTTATAAATGGGCATTCAGTGTTGGATAGAATGAAAAAGAGCTGACATAAAAGAAGATGAGACCTTCCCACTCTGTGGGTTCTCAGGAAAGCCCTGGCTATCTTCTTACGGGGCTAGGGACAGTGTGGGTCACCTCTGTTCTATAGACTCTCCTTTGTATACAAACACATGCAGTGGTCACTACCACCAGCACCTGCCCATGTCCAGTCCTAGCTTCTGTTTTCCCTAAGCCCTTTGGCTCTTATCAGCCCTGTCCTGTTGTGGTACCAGGAAAGCCATGACGTCCCACAGAGTTCCCAGTAGCTAGGGACTAATGGGACACTAGAAGGGGGGCTGCTTTTCCCAGACCAGAGTTGTCCTGTGTCCTGCCCATAGAGTGTGTCTGACAGCAGTCTGCCCAGCCAGTAGAGGAGGCCATTTCCATCCTTTATACAGCTCTGACCACCTTTTGGTCCTAGTTCCTTGTGTTTGGTGAGTAAGCACTTGAGCACCAGTAGGTCACACTCAACCAGCTCAGCCCCCCCAATTTCCTTTCTGTTACCCCCAGTCATCCTCTGTGTGGCAGAGCTCACTGGAGTCCTTGCAGTTTCACTGCTGGGTCCTTGAGACACTGCCTCCCTCTAGTCTTTGTGCAACTTTATACCATTGTCATGGAGATGCAGTTCCTATAGCCAAATAGGAAAAGATTTCGTATTATCAGAGGAAGAGGGCACCGCTTGCTTTGGGGAGACGTCAGGAGCAGCTGTCCGAAGTATCTGAGCCCCAGCAGTAAGGACAGAAGCTTTCTCAAGCTTACCAGCCTGTAGCTAGCTCTCAACCCAGCATAGCCAGCTTGCTGAGGGGGTGGGGGATGGAGGGGTTTGCTGTCTTCAGGAAGCAGTAGAATGTGGGACAGAGAACCAAGAAGGAAGAAGATGTGATCCCAGAGCAGCCAAGCAGGACCCAGGAAAATCCCATGTTTATATAGCAGTGGCAGCATCGGACCCAAAGACTGGCATAGCTCAGAGCAGAGCTGGGGGCCTCATCCCACAGGCCTGGAAGTATGCATAGAGGGACATGCGTCCAGCCCTTCTTAAAGGTGTTAGGCCACACTGACCCCTGTGGGCCAGTACTCTTCCATAACTGACCCCACCTTCCTTCTCATTTCTGGCCCCACAGCATGCTGGGCCAACTCAGTCTCCCTTCTGTGTCAGGTCTCGGGTGAGATAGGTGGTGTTGATTTTGTAAAAGATCTGTATGTGGCACATCGTAGCATCATTCTGGAAAGCCATGACCAACATGGCTGGATGAGTCACACCTGCTCTAGGGTCCCATGCTGGGACACCTAACAACCATGATGCATACACACCCCACTGGCCCCACCTTTCCCGCTGGTGGACCCCATTTTCTCCTAAGGAAGGTATTATGGTACCCCAAACTGTGAGGTCGGAGGGCTGGATGGCACCTCAAGAAGGAGAGAGACTGCAGAGTTTTTATAGACAAGGATTCTCAGAGCTGTGGTATCTTGAACCTTTGTCTGTACAACACCGCAAGCTGAGGTAGAGTTGCAGCTCAGCCCCTGTGCTCCCAGTGTCACTGGGCTTCCCTGGTTCTACCTTCAAGGTTCAGATTGAACTGTGGCCTGAGCTTCCGATGCTTCTCAGCATCGCTTTTAGAACAGTGGTCCCCAACCAGCAGCCTGAGGCACATTAAGATAACATAAAATACTGATTCCCAGACCCCACCTCAGACCCGTGGAGCCAGAAACTGGACATGGGCCCTGCAGTCTCCAGGGAGGGTCAGCTACCTGTGATGCAGCAGATGTTGTGACTGAATATCATGAGTGTGTCTGGCCCTGATGAATGGTCAGGCACTCACTCGAAGTCACATCCGTCAGTAGGTTTGCTTTGCCCTTCTGAGGCTAGCATCCATGTCCCATGCTGAATACAGTTGGTGACAGCAAGAAGAGACAACCTGGGCTTGAAGCCTCAGCAAGTAGATTAGCTTGAGTATCTCCAGATAACAGGATTGCCTGCCCTGCTGACTCAGGTCCTGCATCCTCATGGGCACCCAGATGCTTGGAAGATGTGGAGAACTCTTGTCCAGATAACTTGTGCTCTCGGAAGCTTGGGTACCAGAGGGTGCCTCTGTCAGAGCCTGGTGTTGGCAGGTTTAATAGGAGGATAATGTCTAGGCAGTTGTCACGCCAAACCAGACCCCGTCGTCGGATGAACTGTGGGGGGAAGTAGAGTGTGCAGAAGGGGCAGGGTTTGATGATAGGTTTACCTAGGAGGATAAAACCTAGCAGCTGGGTGCTTTCACCAAACATAAGGAGCAGAAGGGGAACCATACGGTACTTGTGGGGAGTCTGGCACTGGGTGTTTGGGCGATGTGATCTGACACAGCGGAAGTAGATGAGGTCAAGAAAAAAAAGCAAGATATGGGGTAGATTAGACACAAAGCAGCATGGGTAACCTGGGACAGACAAGGGCAGGCCTCTGTCAAGTAACTCCTCTTATCCCGAGCGGGAAGTGCAGGTCATGTCAAGTCCATGACTGAGGGAAATGGAGGACTTTGTGCAGTGACACTGGTACCTTTTTTTCTCAAGGGGCTGTGGGAATAGCCTGGGCAGAGAAGGCTGTCTGTCCAAACACAGCTTGCTTGAGTTAGGCTGGCTGTCACAGGCTAGTTCTTTAAATCTGCAGATTGAAAAGTTGCAAACACAGCTGGAGAGAGAAAAGCAGAGCAGCCAAGACCTGGAGACTCTGAGTGAGGAGCTGATCCGGGAGAAGGAGCAGCTGCAGAGTGACATGGAGGCCCTGAAGGCTGACAAGGCCAGGCAGGTAGGCATCGTCGTCACCATCACCCCCTCACATGCCCGTGCTAGCAGGAGAGGTGCCGAGGAGCACGGCTGTGTCTCCACCCTCCCATGTCTGGGTGGACACTCGGCAGTGTCTTCCGACAGTCGTTTGTTCTGACTCTGGGAAGGACTAGCGTTCCTGACACAAATGTTCTAGTTTCTTTCTGTGGCTGTGACAGACATCATGGCCTAAAGCAGTGTGAAGAAGAAATGGTTTATTTCAGTTTACAGGTTCAGCCCATCATTAAGGGAGGTGAGGGAAACTGGAACTTGAAGGCTTGGTACCCCACACAGCACACTTCCAGGAAACTCACTCACAGCCGAGCAAGTACAGCGGCTCTTTAGAGCCATTGTGCAAGGTTTCTTGGGGCACTGAGGTCAGTGAAGAGAAGACACAGGGAAGGGACCAAGGCACAGGAAGCAGCAGCCTGTCCAGTGTATCCATGGTAGGAAGAAACTGGACAACAGAAGGGTGTTGCCCAAGAGAACGCCACAGAGGCAGCTAGGATATCCACTGGGTTCTGCTGACCATGACCAAGGGAATCATTAACACTTTCAAGAAAGAGACATGTCACTTAGGTTTAAGACCATACTCACTGTGTTGAGTGTGTTTTGATGAGCCATGGATGTATTTGGGTGCACCATAGAGTGCTATTGAAGACTTCTACTTGGCAGCTCCTGTGTGAACCCAGATCACTGGTGTGGGTTCCTGCAGCAGCCTGGGTCATACCTAATGTGTTTGCTTATAGATCAAGGACCTGGAACAGGAGAAGGGCCACCTCCACCAGGCTGTGTGGTCACTGCGGGAGAGGCCACAGGTCAGCAGCATGAAGGATGTGGAGAAGGAAAACAGAGCCCTCCACCAGGCTGTGACTGAGGCTGGCAGCAAGGTCAGCCAGCTTGAGCTAGAGAAGAAGCAGCTTCACAGAGACCTGGAGGAGGCCAAGGAGAAGGGAGAGCGGGCAGAGGTGCTGGAGAAGGAATTGCACTGTCTTCAGAAGGAGAACGAGCAGCTGGCCAAGAAGGTGACTTCCCTGAAGACAGTCACTGAGAAGGTTGAGGCCCTGGAACATGAGAGCCAGGGTCTGGAGCTGGAGAACCGAACGCTGAGAAAGTCCTTAGACACCCTGCAGAATGTGTCTGTGCAGCTCGAGGGCCTGGAGCGGGACAACAAGCAGCTGGATCAGGAGAACCTGGAGCTGCGAAAGATGGTGGAAGCCATGCGCTTCACTAGCACCAAGATGGCACAGATCGAGGCGGAGAACCAGCAGCTGGAGCAGGAGAAGGAGGAGCTGCACAGGAGTGTGGAGCTGCTGAAGACTTTAAGCAAGAATTCAGAGCGCCTGGAACTCAGCTACCAGAGTGTGAGCGCC
>LOEQ01002830.1:99461-125648 GCA_001685075.1 Bramus lutescens | reverse complement strand
GGGGTATAAGCTAGCCGTGCGGGAGCCAGGCAGGACGAAAGCAGGCCCGCTCCCCTTTCACTTTATTACTACAGGATACAGATCTAAATAGAGAATTCTCAACAGGAATCTCAAATGGCTCAGATCCACTTAAAGAAATGTTCAACATCCTTAACCATCATCAGGGATGGAAATCAAAGTGGCACTGGCATTCCATCTCCTTCCTGTCAGAATGGCTAAGTTCAAAAGCTGTGCGCCCACTCATGCTGGCAAGAGTGTGGAGCAGGGGAACATTCTTCCATTGCTGGGGGGAGTGCAAACTTGTACAGTCACTTTGGAAATCTGTATGGCAGTTTCTCAGAAAACTGAGACTCCATCTACCTCAAGACCCAGGATACCATTCCTGGGTTTATATCCAAAGGACGCTCTACCATACCACAAAGCCAATTGCTCAACTACGTCCCTAGTAGCTATATTCATATTCTCGACAATCTTGATGTCCCTCAAATGAAGAATGGATGAAGGAAATGTGATACATTTACATAATGGGGTGTTACTCAGCTGTTAAAAGCAATGGCATTGTGAAATTTGCTGGCAAATGGATAGAAGTAGAAAAGATCATCCTGAGTGAGATAACCCAGACCCAGAAGACAAACAAACACATGCCAGGTACTCACTTATAAATGGACATTAGCTGTAAGATAAAAGATGAACATTCTACAATCAACAGACCCAGAGAAGCTAAGCAGCAAAGAGGGTTTGGGGGTAAGGGGGGCGCATGAATCTCACTGTGAAGACAATGGAATAGACATTGCCAGTGGACAGGGTGAGTGCTCTGAATTGGCGTGGGGTGGGCATGGGAACAGGAGAGACCAGGTGGTGTAAGATAAAGGGAGGATACTGGAAAGACAACTGGAATTTGGGTGTGTGGAGGACTTCTCTGGGGCAAGCTAGAAACCTAGTGCAATGGGAATGCCCAGGAATCTATGAGAGTGACCCTAGCTAAGACTCCTAGCAATGGGGGATAGAGAGCCTGAACCAGCAATCTCCTGTCACTAGACAGAACTTCCAGTGGAGGGATTTTGACAGCATCCCAGAAACAAAACCTTCAGTCCTTCCTACCAGCTGTGCTGGGGTAAAAGTGGCACAGAAAATGTGGGAAGGGTCAACCAATAACTGGTTCAGCTTGAAACCCATACCATAAGAGGAAGCCCACCCCTGAAATTCTGGAGGGACAGGACCCATAGGCTGAAGAGCCAGCCCAGAGACCTAGAATAGAACCAAACATGACTGGAAAAAAAGAAAAAAGTCAATTAAATGATTCCTAATGATACTCTGCTATACTCAAAGACTTGTGCCTAGTCCGTCTGGTACTAGAGGCCTCACCCAGCACCAGCTGGAAATAGATGCAGAGACCCACAGCCAAACATTAGGCAGAGCTTGGAGAATTCTGAAGAAGAGGGGAGAAAAGGATTGTAGGAGTCAGAGGGATCAAGGAAACAACAAGAAAACCCACAGAATCAACTCACCTGGGCTCATAGGGGCCTCAGAGCCTGAACTGCCAAGCAGGGAGCCTGCATGGGACTGACCTAGACCCTCTGCATATATGATTCAATTGTGTAGCTTGGTCTACTTATGGGCCTCCTAACAGTGGACACAGGGGCTATCTCTGACTCTGTTGCCTGCATTGGGACCCTTTCCAACTAGAGGGTTGCCTTATCCATTCTTACTAGAAGAGGTGGTGCCTATTCTCAGTCAACTTGACATAACTTGGCTGGCTGATACCCAGAAAAGCCTGCCCTTTGCTCAAGAGAAAGAGGAGGATGGACATAGGTTCAGTGTTAGGGAAGGGTTGAAAGGAGAGGAAGGAGAGGACACTGCGGTCAGGATATAAAAACTAACTAACTAAATAAATAAATAAAAATAAAGACATAAATAAAAAGAAAAACTTATTAATAAACTTTCTTAGAAATAGTAAGTTATTACAAAGTAGAGTTCAGCTAAAGGAGCACTGGCTCCAATATAAATAACTGAAAGATAAGTAGTGTACTCACCACAATGTTAGAAACTGTGAGAAAGAAAATTCTGCTCCACAGTTGAAATTGTGTTTGCTGAAAAAGTTTCTGCTAACGTTTATTCACCAAGATTGACCTCCAATTAGGCTCCATTCTCATAACAAAAGGAGACAATCCTGACTTCCCACAGGCCATCAGGTCCATCCCCGTATCAGAGGGCAGGCGTGCCTCTAAAGGGCAGCTCAAGGGGTCACAACAATCGTCAGGTCCTGGCTGCCTTCAAGTCCCCTGCGCTCTCATCAGAAGGCGTGTAATTTCGCCTTGTGAGGAAGATGAACCTAGGAAAAAAATTATTAAAAGAAACAAACAAGCAACAAGCAAAAAAAAANAAACAAAGAACCAGAACAAAAAAAAAATCAGAACTGGTGCACTTAAGAAATTACTGTGGCAATGTCTTTGTAGTATAAATCTCCCAACTGCCTAAAGGGCCAGAGTTGCAGTCTCCTGTCTCTGTTTAAATTGTTAAAGTCTAACTTGAGGTGGGAACCTGAGAGATTTAAGGATGACAGTGTATGTGGGATGCATAAGTGTCAGGTGTACATAGTTAAAAGAATCTTCTATTCCAGGCCGGCTCCTCTTTGAGCAGTAGCCAGAGCCCGATCAGCACCAATCAAGAGATTTGCCTTCATTAATCCCTAACTATATGGGGTGGTTTCTCACTGGGAAGGCAGGTTGTTTCTATATCAGTACTAACATTTTGATGTGATTCAATTGGCATTGTGTTTGTATGACAAAAAGTCCCTGCTTTTGGTGATGGAAAGTCTTAAGGTTAAAGGTCATGATGTCTGTATCTGTAATCTAGCAAAATAAACAGCACAGGACTGGAGATGTGGCTCAGCTGGTACAGTGCTCACCCTTCTTCACAAAGCCCAGGGTTTGATCACCTATGCTGTGTAACACAAATGTGGTGGCACATGCCTTTAATCCAGCCAGTTGGAATGACAGGTAAGAGGACCAGAAATTTAAGGACCAAGGCCCCTCTTCCGCTTCTTCCCCATTTCCTCTCCCCTCCCATATTTTTACCTCTACCAGAATAAGTTCTTAATGGAAGCTCTCTCAAGTGTATTCTCTGGAGTTGTGTGCCGTGAGTAAGAGTTTAACCTCTTTAGAATTCCCAGATCTTAGTGGGTAAAGGAGGATTATTGATACCATCTTTTAGGACTAAACAAACTATGTGAGGATATTTATATGAAAAGCACTTAAAACACGATGCAGCATAGCATATACCTACTCTATTCATTTGTGGATTATGTATTCTTGAAAACATTTATTATTAATTCCATGACAATTCTGTAACTGATGTCCTATCCCAGGCATTGTTGAGAGGGTGAGATATTAAACACAGGTGTTCCTCCTTTCTCAGTGGTCTTTGCTTTTCTAGTGGTTTTCAGCACTGATAAGGCTTTGAATATTTTGTTTAAATCGTTCATTTGTTTGAAAGATACAGAGAAAATACTTCTTCAAACAAAACTCAAATAGCAACGCGGGTTGCTAACTATTATTTTAGATAAACTTTCTTGAGTTCTTTCTGATATCATTTTACAAATTGCCTTGCCCATTTTACCTAACTCCTTTTCTGGAGTTTACTATCCTTCTCCTCCATCTTAAAGGAGGTCCAGATTTTTGCATCAAATTGAGTAGAATATTGTTTGGAATCCCTCAACTGCAAGTTCCTTTACAAGGAACTGATGTTTGCATTTGAATTCTATCTCTGTTCAGGCAGATCAGCTCCTTAGCCAGAGATCCTTTCGCTTAAGGCAAAATCTACCTAGGTCTCGCTTCCCATGGCAGTTGTGGAAGTTAGCAATCAGAGATAATTTCTGGTAAGAATTTGATACAATATTTCCTTGGGTGTGTCTATAAATACTTTAAAGTTATAACCACAGTAGACTTGGTCATTCTGTGTTCTGAGTCATATAGTTCTTGTTCAGACACTGCCTTCTTGCATTTTGGGAATATTAGATACACTGAAACATTCTCGAACACTTTTATTCTTCCTGTTTTTGGTAGATGGACGTGGGAAATGCAGTTGTTAAACAATTTCATCTATATTAAAGAAGCGTTTAATTTTAAAAATGACTATACTCTTTGGAACAATTACAAGAAAGAGCTACATAAACTGATGTACCTTTTGAAAATCGATTCGTGACAAGGGCATTTGGTCTGTCACCTTGCCCTTGTTGGAGTTGTAGCCTCCTAGGAATCACCTGAGTTGCCCTGACTCTCATCTTTCCATTCCTTCCGTGAGCCTCAGTAGAGCCCCTGCCGCAGCCGCAGCAGATGGCGCTGCAGAACCCAGAGTCTGTGCTTCTCTGCCCTTGCCCTGAGGTGAGTCAGGGCTCAGCTTCCAACCACCACCCCAAAGTAGGTGGTTCCCAAGGGCCCAGCTCAGGGCTTTTCCCGCGTTTTCAAGCCCCTCCCATTCAGTTCTATTTGAGTCCTGTCCCAGTTTGAGACAATTCTAACCCCCCCGATAGAGAAACCTGAGAAGTAGAACTGACACCAATCCTTTCAAACTGGCTGGTGATTGGTTCCGGGGAGGCTGTGTTCTACGTCACAAGCTGCTAACTCTGTAAAAGACCAATCCAAGACTTTGCAATCCCTTGGGTAAGCGCTGTTATTTAGGCGCACTTTTGTTATGGCAGAAAACATTCTGCTGCGACAGAAGAGCGAGTGGTAGGTGAGTCTGTAGGGAGACCAGCTCTTGTGAGGGCTTACCCCTCACTTCCGGGTCGACCTGAAGCCTGGTAGGACTTGCAGGCAGTGGATTGATGCAGAAAAACCACAAGCATTTTTAGATGAGAAAGGGTTGGTAGGAGAGTGAGCTGGGTTCCATTTGGGTGGTGTCTGCAGTTGTTGGGAATGTAAAAAGAAAAAATTTAATGTTTCTGATTTTGTTTTTCAATGCTCAAGGAAGAATACCTCTAGTTTAAAAAACTGGTGTCTGTAGTAGCCACTGTTCTTTTTCTGAAAATGCCTCCTTAAATGAACTAACCCGTGTCTGATTGTGTGCTGCAAACAGACGTGAATGTGGTTTCCTGTCTGTGCTTCTCCCCAGCATAAAAATGTAGGGAGTAACCGACAGACACTGACTTCCTCTCTGACACGTTCAGCGTGCTTGGGTGGTGGAGCCACATGTGCTGACTTAGTATGCCCCAGTTGACCTGACTCTGAGTGAGCTATGTTACCCGTTTCCATCACCATAAATGCACCAAGGCAGGAATGTTCTTTTTTTTTTTCCAGTAGCTTTTTCAACGAAAATATCAAAGGTATTTATTTGTAGCCCTGGTCCCAAATACCTGGGTTTGGTATACTCACCTATCCTGATCTGTTACAAATACCCTTACCTCCACATTAAAGCCTGAGTTAGACCAGAGTTTAGAATACCAGATCAATTTGTTACCTCAGCCTTGCTCTTTCTCCTTCAGCATGAACAAACATTTGTTAAGTAACTATTGCCTCAATAGCGGTAAGTTTAGCTTGGATTTATCAGCAGGTTTCTGGAGGCCGCGTTGGACATTATCAACCTCCAGCTAGAACTGGTGTGTTTCTGTTTCTTCCACCTTCTGTACAGGTACTCTCTGACTGCAAAGGTGAGAAAGGCATTATTGTGTTAGATTTTCAGTGTGTTTTATTGCATTTCTCAAATTCTTAATTAATTTTATTCCTATAGGTAATGGTACCTTTTAATAAATTCTTATATTATCAGATTTTGAAACGTTTGGATGTTTGTTTTTTAAAAAATTATCCGAGGCCATCCCAGGTAGCACAGGAACCCTTGTCTTAAAAAATCTGAGGCCAGAGAAACCCTGTCTCGGAAAACAAAACAATTCAAAAACAAAACAAAAAATTGTAAAGGTGATATGTGTACCACAACTGTGTTAATATTTAATGTGAATAAACTGGCATTGTTATTATGAGAAAATATTCCTGAACTTTTAGAGATGGAAAGTGATACAGGGTTAAAATATCACAGTGCCTCTAAGCGTAATCTAATACAATTAAAAGGCAGTGTGGGGCTCGGAGATCGTGCCATTGGTAGAATGTATGAAGCCTTGGGTTGGATTCTAAGTATCACACAAACCTGACATGGCAGCACATAACTGAGATGCTAGCACTCGGAGACAAGAAAATCAGAAGTTCAGTTTTCAAGGCCAGCCTTAGCTACAAAAGACATTTTCTGAAGAAGAAGAAAAAAAGAACAATTATTAATGATGGGTGTGATATTTGGGAATTCACTGTGACTGAGTCTTTTGCTTTCTCTGTCTCTTGCTCTTTATGCTCTTTCCGTTTATGTTAGAAAACATTCACAGTAAAGCTCTCCAAAGTGTATTCTTTCGATTTTCTGTCCTGAGAGAAAGTTCAACTCCTTTGGAATTTCATGTTCTTCGTGGGTGAAATAAGGCTGACTGTTTGAAAGAGTTATTTTGTTTAAAACATTCCTTTTCTTTTTAGAGACAGCACATGAAAAGGTAGATGTAAATACATACTTCTTCATTCTCACACACAAACACACATGCACACACACACACACACACTCACCTATACACATATTCCAAAAAACAAAATAACAAACAAACAACAGCCCTGCCATTAAAGCAAACAAGCAAACTCTGAAGTATAAATTATATGTCCTGAGTATCATCTTGGATACCTTTCAAGATTTCTTTTCCATATGTCCTTCTAAATTTCTTTTGTTCTCAAGGTACTGCCCATTTTCTTCCTACCTGTCCCCTGTATTTGAACCATCCTCCCATATCCACTCTAAGTGAAGACCAGATTTTAACATCAGTGTGAATTATAACACTCTTTTGAGTTCCCCGATTGCAATCCTCTGTTGGAATTAATATCTACTCTTGGCTTGTCTATCTGCTTCAAGCAGTGAGCACATTACCGTCCTTGCCAAAGACATACCCACTCCCCCCAAATTCTAGCTAGAACCTGCTGTCCATGGCAATTGAGACGTAGTTGACGCTGTGTCTGCTCTGGTTCCTGACACACAGTACCTTGATTTGATTTCTGGGGTGACTCTGCTGGATGGATAAACTCTGTGAGAAACAAGACTGAACAGAGGGGGAAGGTGTGATATGGGACCTCAGAAAATATTCCCCTCCATACATCACCTATGAATAGAGTGATATGGCTTGAAACCATTTTGAAATTAGCAATTCATCTGAGTTATCTGTTTCAGGTCTAGTCCATTGGGTGTTAGAGGCATACCTCACAGAACATCCTAGTTCATGCAAAGAAAAAGTATGGAAATCCTACGCTACTTTTCTAAGGTATGTCTGTAAATACTGCACATCCATAGCAGACTTAGCAATCCTTGATCCTCAGTCACAAGGTTCTTCCTGCCAAGAAACTATCTCACTGTGAATTGGGAGTATTACATACTCTACTTCATGTCCATTTGCTTCTTTCTAGCTTGGCGGATAGGACTGGGGAAGGGAATTATAAAACAAATGGAATCAATCTCAAAGTACCCTTAATTGAAAAAAAAAATACTGCCTGGAGCAATAAGGGAGGGAAAAGACAAAATATATTATGTAAGATTAAACTGGGAAAAGCCAAATGGGTGTAGTTCCCTGGCATGGCAACTTCTTTCTGAGTGTGACTTAATCCTAAGAATGTTTACCTGCATAGTACTTTGTAGTTTATGAATTGACTGTCATTCATCCTTACTATAACCCTGTTAGGCATTATGGAAAATCATGTTTATAAACTGCAAAGCACTATGTAAATGTAGGTTGCTAGGATTCAGAAGATTAGTCACAGTCAGGGTAAGATTTTCATGCTCTTAAGTACTATTCGTTTTGTTATTTCTACAGTTTAATCTAACACATTGAATATGACTTTGCAAAAATTTTTGTTTCAAGGATTTGAAGAGACAGCTCATGGTTAAGAGCTCACACTGCTCTTTTAGAAGACCCAGGTTTGATTGCCAGCATATGAGAGGAAGGGGAGGGGAGCCCTGGAGCATGTTGGCTATCTAGATTGGCTTAATCAGAAAATTACTCAGACTCAATATATAAAGAGTAGAATGATCAAAGAAGACACCCAACTTTAGCCTCTCATCTCCACACACTGTGGAAACATGTGCCCACACACATAGGACTACCCCAAAACATACACACCCAAACTCCACAAACAGATGCATGCACAAAGAAAATAAAGTAGAAAATAACAAATAGATCACACTAACAGATCCCTGCTAAATTCCTTTAATGAATAATGATAAAACAATCAAGATAACCTTGGGGAAAAACTCCAAAAAATATTTCTGTATTCCCATCTATAGAGAGACAGGTAGCTTATATGAGGCCCTGAACTCCCTTGACCTTGTCAAAAAAAAAAGATAGAAAAACAAGCAGGCAAAGAAATGCTTGTGTGTGGCAATGAAGGAACAGAAGGGTACATAAACCTCGGTATGCCCCTCTGTTGTTTTCCACAAAGCAGCCATGTGATTATTACATTTCCCAAAACTGAAAGAGAGAAGAAAGAAAATAATGAATTGTGTGGCCGCTTTGACCAGCCATCTGCTGAGTGTGTTGTATTTTACATTCATGCAGTCGGGAATACGGAGCAAAGGATTCTGAGGTGCAGGGAACTTCACAAAGAAGGGACCAAACTCTGTGTCTGTCTATGGCTTCAAGGGAGAGACCATCAAGACCACTCTGAGGAAGGAAGGCAGGTTTTACGCCTTTGTAGAGAGTGACCATTGGAAACTCATTAACAATGACACCATCGTAGCAAACAGCCGGCCAGTTGATGTGTTAGAGGGCAAGCTCTTTCAGATTGATGTTGAGAGAAAGGAGAGCCCTTGGAGAACTCAGAAATCTGAGTTAGAGGGCAGAAACATCAGTGAGTTGAAAGGATACATTGTGAATTTGTACTCCACACTGACAGGAGAACATGAGAAAGTGAGAGCATATATCAAGGAAGAGAGTGGGAATAGTAAAGCAGAGTCTCTTCTCAAAGCCTATAAGAGGAAGCTCAGTGAAGTGGCGAAAAGCTCTGCTCCAGATCAAATGGTCAAACTTCTTTCACGCTTCATGGATTCCACTGGGCTCATAGTTTGGGACAATAATGGAAACAGGTAGTGCCACTTGCTTTGTTTTCAGAGGGTTGTACATTTTCACTTGTCGACATGTATTAAATGATATTGTGGGAGAAGGAAGAGAGCCAAGTGAGTGTCCAGACCTAATTAGCCAATGTGTAATGGTGACCTTTGATGACGAATACTGTGAAGAGCCAACCTCAAACTTCAACAGTTGCTTTCACATTGAACCTTGGCTTAACATATCTGATAAAACCCTTGACTATGCTGTCCTGAAACTGAAGGAAAATGGTCAACAAGTGCCTGCTGGACTGTATAATAACGGAATAGCTGTTGTACTTCCCAGTGAGTTGATATATATGATTGGCCGTGAAAATGGAGACAAGGTTTTTAATCATTGTGCAGTGGTCACTCAAGGTAAACTAAAAGAGAAGAGTCAGCAATTTGTTCATGGAACAGAAGCAGCAGGTCATAGCCATTTTTCTCAGTTCCTCCATATGTGTACAAAAAGAACTTTCCAAGAAATGAATGTCAACCCTAATGACTTTACCTATAATATTCTTTATAGTGGCTCTTCTGGATCTCCATTATTTGATTGTAAAGGTTCTCTAGTAGCCATGCATACTGTTGGCTTCATTTGTGAGCATGAAAGCGAAGTTTATAACGTCACTGAGGTTGGCATAAGGATGGAGTCCATCCTTGCTGATATTAAGCAAAAACATAAAATATGGTATGATGATGTTTGTGTAAAGCAACAGGATGTAGAAATGTTCGGTGAAGATTTTATAAATCAGCAGGACGTAGAAATGTGCAGTAAAGCCTATACAAATGTATCTGAACAGGATGTAGAAATGTGCAGTAAAGCCTATACAAATGTATCTGAACAGGATGTAGAAATGTGCAGTAAAGCCTATACAAATGTATCTGAACAGGACGTAGAAATGTGCAGTAAAGCCTATACAAATGTATCTGAACAGGACGTAGAAATGTGCAGTAAAGCCTATACAAATGTATCTGAACAGGATGTAGAAATGTGCAGTAAAGCCTATACAAATGTATCTGAACAGGATGTAGAAATGTGCAGTAAAGCCTATACAAATGTATCTGAACAGGATGTAGAAATGTGGAGTGCAGAGTTTTGAAGGTGGGAGAGTATTTGTTCCCGTTTTCTCTCTTTAAGAGAAATGGGTTTTTAAAGGCAATAGTATGTTTTTCTGACCTTCAAAGTGTTCATTTTAACGTGAAAAGATGGCTGGAAATGTAGCTCACTAGTTGAGCACTTGCCTAGCATGCACGAGGTTCTGAGATTAGTCCCCAGTGAAAAATGAATATTATAGCACTCAAATCAATTTCCAAAATTGTTCTCACTGGCTTTTTAAAATGTTGAAGCCATCTTTAGTCTCACTTAATGGCTCACATACACTTTTACTAAAACTTTGGCATTTTCTATTCTAAGCCGGTAGGATACTTTCTTCATAACCGGCAGTGATGCATGATTGCTAACAAGTTTTCAAAATCTTTGGCAATCAGAATTTCTCTCCTTTCCACCTGTGGCATGAAAGATGGAATGAAACGTTTGGCAGAAGGAGAATGTTTCAGGGTGTCTGCACTTTGCTCTGGCTCAGCGGTCACTGACCCTCCTCACGCAGCTATGAAGGTCTGAAACACCAATAGCTGAATCTCAGGGCAACAAGTGCTGACTACTTGTTAAGCCTTGATACAGAGAGAAGCTAGGTCCTGCCTCAACTTGATATGCCAGGCTTTGCTGATTGCCAAGGGAGGCCTCACCCTATCTGTACGGAGAATGAGAAGGAGAGGATGGGGGGAGGGAGGTGGGGTAAGAAGGGAGATGGGGGAGAGAATGGGAGGAGAGGATGAAGGGGAAACTGTTGCTGGTATGTTAAATAAATTTTAAAAAATGATGAAAAAATTACATTTGTCCACGCAAGTTGTAGAAGGCACAATGTTCATGTACTTACATCTGGCACATGCAGAGGTTGGCCCATAGGAAGCCAGGAGCCCCGCAGGTTTCCTCCATCCTCTCAGGGTCTGCTTGCCTCCCCTCCACAAGCTGCAGAACCTGGTGTCTCATGTTTTCTCCAGCCAAGAGTTTAGGATTTCCTTTGAGCAAGTGTACAGCTCTCCCTGCAAGAACTGTGACAGGAGTCCTCCTCCAGAGTGCTGGCTCCTCCTTTGGGACTTCTCAAGCCTTGCCCTGTGCAGTCTGAAACTGGCCTCAAGCTCTACTGTGGAGCAATCGAGATCTTTCTAAAAGAGGAAACCTAGCCAATTTAGTCTTGCATCTTCTCAGGGGTGAAACCCTCCATGTGATTCGGGGTCCTGTTATGGGTCATCAGAGTAACTTCAGTGGACAAGAGAAGGAGCACTCACGACCCAGGGAGATTCCATGTGTGGGGTGTTGGTCCAAGAAATACCTAATTGAAGGTTGTTAAATCGATTTGGCTGGCACAAGTCACACTCCTGTCTGTTTTCCAAAGCAACTTTTGACAACAAGTTCTGCTCTACATAAGAGACGTGAAATCAAAGGTGCCCCTGCCCACTCCCTGGTTCATACTACAGCCTGTTTCGGGTTTGTTTCATTTTGCTTTGTTTGTTCATATTACACCCAGAGCAGAGTATAAAGAACTGTGGCCTGGTGAGCAAACAGAACAGTCTCCATTTGAAAGACTCCTCCTTTTAGACGAATTTCTCCCTCAGCTCTGGGGAGGATGTGAAGTCTGGGTAGGATTCGTTGACTGTAGAGTGAAGCACAAAATCCAGAAAGGGCTCCGTAGCACTTAGCTCACCCTTGCCTTGGTGAGCTGTGGTTCATGGAGGGGAATGAGGTAGCTCACCTTTGCCTTGGTGAGCTGTGGTTCATGGAGGGGAATGAGGTAGCTCACCCTTGCCTTGGTGAGCTGTGGTTCATGGAGGGGAATGAGGTAGCTCACCTTTGCCTTGGTGAGCTGTGGTTCATGGAGGGGAATGAGGTAGCTCACCCTTGCCTTGGTGAGCTGTGGCTCATGGAGGGGAATGAGGGCTCATTCGCCGGCTGCCTGCAGTTCTTGCAGGAGGGGGTCAAAGAACAGAGCTAAAGTGAAAGTAAGTTCTCCTTCAACAGTATGCAAGAGAAACGCACTGCAATGTAGAAACCAAAACAACACCCCCTCCAGAAACAAGCAGCGAAACAAACAAAAACACTGTTTTTTGTAAAATCATGCCTCAACTTAAAGAAATACCTCCTCAGAGTCAAATGTGTTTTCTTGGCTGTGCTTCTTTTAAGAATAAAGATAAATCGAATTAGTGACCAAACCTCACTTCTCAGACATGCCTGAATTTCTGGGGAGTGGAAAGCTTCTACACTCACTTAGACCCTTCCTGTCAACTTAAATGTTCTGGCAGGGACTAGAAAACAGCAAACGTCTCTTCATTTATTCCTGTGATTTCCGCAAAGAAAGCTACTCTTTAGTAGAAAGCCTCAAAGGACACTTTAAATAAAAATAAGATTCCAAGCCTAGAGGTGGTGGACCAGACCTTTAATCCCCTCGCTAGGAGGCAGAGGCAGGTGGATCTCCAGTTGGAGGTCAGTCTGGTCTACAGAGCGTGTTCCAGGACAGTCAGGGCTACACAGAGAAGAATGAATTACTTGACCTCTGGTCTCTCAATCCTCCTTTGTTGTATCCACAAAAGACCCTGCTGCCTAGTCCTAACCCATCCTGCATATTGAAGGTTGAACTTGGGCCAGACTATGAAATCCCAAAGTAATGCCCTCTCTGCTCAACCTTGCTCTTCTCCCTCAGCCCTACCAAGATTCCGTGAAGTGATTCTTTCCATTATCTCAGCTGCAGTGTACTTGTCTAGTTACCACTCTTTCCGTTCAGCATTCTCTTCAAGTCTTTGCCCCAGAGAAGGAAGAACAAAGCTTCCTTTGAATTTTGATTTTGATTTTTTGGTTTGTGTTTTTAATTTTGTTTCACAAGTACTGTGTTGGATCTGCTGGGACTAGAGTCACGCATGGTTGTTAGCTACCATGTGGGTGCTGGGAATCAAACCAAGTTCCTCTACATTTTGGGAATGGCGTAGGCCTTGTCCCTGGGACGTTAAAGTACATACCAGTGAGCTTCCAAACTCACCTTCCTTTCTGCTCAGTTTATAGGATCCATCATGAACAGACAGAGGGGGAAACCCCCACGATGTACTTCTAGTTGAGCAATCAGTATCTGCTTTCAGCAATTTTAAAGCATAATGCAGTTGCTTGGTTACTTGCTCAGTCTCTACAGCCCAGTGAATAGCTCTGTGGTCAGGTATTGATATGGACAACCACACCAGCATTAGTGTTCACTGAGCAGTCCATCACATTTGGCCATTTTCTGCGAACATTGTCCCCCACATGTGGTTTCCATTATTCAATGGAATTAGATTAATCAGTGACAGACTTGTAGCTACCCTAGATCAATCCATGTTATAGTTGAAGAAGCCAAGGTTCCATGCCTGCAAGACTTGCTTTCCTTCCTACTGTAAAGCAATAAAGCAACACAGCATATACAAGGTGCCTTGTCCACCCCACTTACAGTTTCTCTGAAATGTTTTATCCCCTCCCCTGGTCACTCTCTCTCACCCCACCCATGTACCTATTTTCCCACTCCCCCTTCTTACTTCTCCATCTCTCTCTGCCTTACTATTTTTGCTCCCTCCATCTCACAACTTCCTGGTTTTTGCTTCCAGGTCACACCTGGAACTTGCCTAATATGAGCTGATGTGTGAGGCAGATTGTTACACTGCATCTGCAGCCAGGAAGCAGCTGGTTACTGATGCTCAGCTAGACTGCTTCTTTTCATTAGGTCAGGACCCCAGCTAATGGGATGGTGCACCCACATTTAGGACAGACTGTCCCACCTCAGTTAATCAAGAAAATTACTCACAGTTGTCCTCTGAAGTTAGTGTGGGTGCAAAGCCACAAATCCCACCTCAAAGGGGATAAAGTATCATTTATTGTGAAGCCAAATATGAATGACTGTGTTCTGGGAACACAGCTTACATAAAGTAAAAATACCATGTTCTAGGGTGGTAACAGATTGATGAAGTATCGATAGTAACAGCACAGAGAAAGTCAGAAATCTAGGTACTTTTCAAATACATTGGTGGAAACATTAAGTGGACACATGGCAGGAAAGCAGGAAAACCTTAGCTATAGGCCCCACATGCTGCCCGATGTTCCTACTCTTTCAGGTGGTAATAACTAGGGTTTTATTAATACATCCCCAAGTGCTGTGCCTTTTAGTACCTTGATGTTGGGGCAGATGCTGAGGTGGGCAAGAAACAGCTGTTTAGGGACTAGAGGTAGCACGAGGTAGTTGCCATTGGAGCCTGGACCTGTAACACTCTTCTGTGTTATGCCTTTGGTTCTGGGGCAGAGATATTACTTGCAATAGAAGGATGAAGGAAAGCCTCCGGTCGTGGAGAGCACGTGGGACTGACTTGTACATCCCTGTGCTGTAGTTCCTGAGTGAGGAGTGCCGTCCCACTAGAGTGCTGTCTGCAGTACAAAGAGGAGAGGAAAGGAGAAGGGAGGAGGGGGAGAGGAGAGGAGTGGAGAGGAGAGGAGAAGAGAGGAAAGGAGAGGAGAGGAGAGGGAAGGAAGAGAGGAGAGGAGAGGAGAGGAAGGGAGGGAGGAGAGGGGAGGAGAGGAGAGGAGAGGGAAGGAAGAGAGGAGAGGAGAGGGAAGGAGAGGGAAGGAAGAGAGGAGAGGAGAGGAGAGGAGAGGAGAGGAGAGGAGAGGAGAGGAGAAGAGAGGCAAAATGAACCACTGTAAGGATTTCTGCAGCAGTGTTCAAGGGAGATCCATTCTAGATTTTTGGAAAGAGATTTCTGTAAAACCTTCAGGCTACTTCATGAAAATTCCTAGTGAGATCTCCATCAGAACACTGTGTACAGCAAATATTACAAAGCTTTTTAAAAATAATTCTTGAAATTTATTATTTTCTTTTGTATGTATACGTGTTTGCCTGAATGTGCGTTTGTGCACTGCATGTATACAGTGCCTGGAGTGGTCAGAGGAGGACATGGGGTCCCCATGAACTGGAGTTACAGATAGTTGTGAGCCACCATGGAGGTGCTGGGAATTGAATCCCTGCCCTCTGGAAGAGCAGCTGGCGGGCTGCTTAGCTACTGAGGCATCTCTCCAGTCCCACGATGTTTTCTCGAGTGTCACAGAGTAAGTGATAAATACGGATTGCTTTCTCATATATGTGCGGTGTTTTTGAGGAGAGGAAACATCTACTCTCACATAGGTGGCTACTTCATTAACGTGACTGTTCTCCACTGCTTCCATCAGCACGAATGTTCTGTGCCAGGAATGTTCTACCAGAAACTAGCAAGTTGTAAGCACAATTCTTACCCAGTAGGTTCCTCAAAGATCCAGCTATACTTCAACAGAAACCACTAAAAACAGTGAACAAACCAAGATTTCTTCACCCTTTGTCTCAAAATCTCAGGCTTCTTGTGTCATTTACAGATCTTACCTCTGCTACTAAGTCCTAACCAAGCTCCCACAGTAGCCAGACTTCAGCATTCCAGGGCTACTCCTTGTTTCAGCCCAGGTTTACCTTTCTCCCTCAGTCCTATTAAGATTCTATGATTTTTATCACTACCCAAAGAGCAATAAGCTGAAATTTTTTAACAACAGATTTCTGGGAGCCCCATTTGATGTTATTAAGCCCCAGCTAGAACCAGCACAGGGCTCTGAGATCTTCTCTTGTGGGTGTCTCTACCCTCAGAGGCAAGAAAAAGGAGTGTGTAATAATTTCAGTTTTCTTTAGTTGAGCTTGGCAAAAGCTGAGCAAAATGGGTAAATTGTTAAGGATTTTTTTTTTGCTTTGTTTTGGCTTGGATTTTGAAATAATGTCTCTCTATTATGTAAGTAGCTCTGTCTGTCCTGGAGCTTGCTATATAGCCCTGAATTTACAGGAATATCCACCTGCCTCTGCCTCCTGAGTGCTGAGATTAAAGGGGTACACAACCATGCTTTGCTGAAGAAGTCTTTTTTATTATATGATTACATTTTGAAATGCTTTTGGTTTTGACAGACAAAATGAGCCCTTCGTTAGCAACACAGGAAACAGCCAGGCTCCTCTCTCCCCAGTTATCCAAAGAAGTAAACTGGGGCAGTGGAAATGCTGAGAGGTGTCAGGAGGATGAGCAGAGAAAAAGCCTCTCAGGTTGGGAGGAGAGAAAATAACCAGTTGGATATCATAGAGAAACTGAGTAGTTTGTGAGCTAGTCCCCTTCCTTTCTAAAAGTTAGGAGTAAAATGCAGAAAAAGGAAAAGCAGTAATAACAAAGAAACACACCGATTGGCCAGAGTCAACAATTTTCTAAGGGTTTAGTTTCCTTCCACCCACGCTCCTATCCCCTTTCAAGGTTTCCAGGATGCTTTCTCATTGGTCAGATTTTCTTTCTGGGAGATTGCTGATTGAGTCTTCTTTCTAGAAGAGCTGACCTGAGCCAGGGGCTGGTGCTGGCTGTGAGCAAGACATCAAGCAGATGGGTGAGTGTGCAGGCTCCTCAGGTCCTCTCCTGGGTGGGCGGGAGCTTGGCAGCACTGGACACCCGGGCTGGAAGGGATGGGATTGGGTGTTCTCAAGCACTGAGCCAGAAGTGTAGTTCATTTGGAGGACCAGGAAAGCAGTTTTCAGTGACTGCATCTTGTCCCACTGTGTCATGGAAGGAACAATGTGGAGGGTTAGGAGGAGGCATTGAATAACTGTTCATCTTGTTTCTGAAAAGTCTAACCTGGGAAATCGAAACAGAGAGCGAGAAATCAGGCAGCCAGGAAGCTTTAAATATCTTTAAGATTGGGGGAGGGGAGGAGGGAGGCAGCATGAACTAGAAGTAAGAAGGGTGGAGGAAAGAAGGATGTGAATGAAGAATGGTGAGAAAGAGTGGTCAGGAACAGGGGAGGGACAAAGAGAAATTGTGGCAGACTGGGATCTGTAGGTGCTGGGGACAGGAGGGGTGTTGCAGTGGGGCTAGAGAGGGGACTTTTACAGGCTCTGTTACCTTGCTACTTAAAGAAGAGACTGCAAGTTCTTTATTAAGGTCAGTGGAATTTCAGCTTCTCCCATCACAACAAAGATTGGTTTAGGATACTGGCAAGTATTGAATATCTTGCTATAATATGCTTCTGTCTGAATACTGGAAAAGATAGCAGGTAAGGAAATAGATATGGAGTGTTTGCTTAACCTCTTAACTCTTTTTCAAAAACCTGTGAAGGAACTGCAAAATTCACATTGGTCTTTATGTTAAGGGGAGCCCACCAGAGATGACCACTCAGTCTATAGCCAATTGAAAGTCTTTATTCCAACCGGCTAAGACTAGCTTCAAGTATTCGGGATCTAAGTGTAGTAGCCTCGAGCATTTAGACTAAGGGGCTTTTAAAGACAAGAACCACAACCCGATACCCTGTTCAGCAACTGGAAGAGGAAGTTTGCACAAGCTGTCAATTTAACAGAAGTTAAGATAGCTTAGACATCTTAGCCTTGGGTCCTAGAATAGTTGGATAATTTTCCATAAAATTCTTCATGAAAGAAACCAGGTTCGAGTTAAATTTAAAATGGCCTCATCAGGAATACAAGATGGAGGAACTTCTGCACTGCCTTGCCCCTCACATAAGCTCACTTTCTTTTTCTGAGGGAGTCCATTAAATGAGTCATCAGCAAAAAAACAGTAATTCCCAAAATGTCTAACTGGTTGAATAGGAAATTTGTGCCCACTTCCTCACTTACTTTCCAACTTTCACTTTCTCAGAATCTTCTCTGTTTTAAGAGTGTCCTTGGTTATGAGTATTGATAACAGCACTAGCAGAGATGTGGCCTGAGCAATCTGTAACACATGACCATTGCCTTGAAGCCTTCACCTACATTTTTATTAGTGTTTATTTACTTGGGGTATTGTTTGTTGTTTGTTTTGAAGACATGGTTTCTTGTGTAACAGTTCAGGTTGTCCTGGAACTCCCTTTGCAAACCAGGCTGGCCTCAAACTTAACAGAGATCCACCCGTCTCTGCTTCCTGAGTGCTAGGACTACAGGGGTGTGACACCATGCCAAACTACATGACATATTTTTAATCTTCACAATACTCAATGTTGAGTCTCTACCACTCATCTTAGGGTGAGGAAGAGGCAGAAGTTATCTGTTGTACTTACGGTCGGGAAGCTGTGATTGGCAGTCTGAGCTGAACCCATACTCGTTGGCACTGAGACTGCTGTGCGTTTTTTCACAGGGTGTCCTTGTCTCATTTACAGTTGCTGCTGCTTTTCACAGACTGGAAACTAGGTCCAGAGGGGCTTCATAGATTTCCATCATGGCTTATTAGTCATAGTTATTGACAGAAACCTAGCCCTCAGGTTCCACAATGGAGGGTTTAAGATCATGGATACAGCCTTTGGATGGCTTAGTTCATCAGTTACGCAGCAATGTGAAGAAGAAACTCAGGGGCGACAATTCTTGAGACAATTGTTCTGTTCTTTTCCGCGGACTAATAACTTTATTATAAAAGACGGCTAAAGTGCAGAGTTATGTCATGTTGCTGGTGTGCACTTGTAATCCCAGGACTGAAGATGAAACAAGATGATCACACGTTTGAAGTCAGATGGGGCTACATAGCAAGATCCTGTTTAAAGAATAAATTAGGGTTTGTTAAAAGCACTTGCTGTTCTTATATGGGATGAATTCATTCCCAGCACACATATACTGGCTCAATCACCTATACCTCAAGTACCAGGGCATTGTCCACCCTTTTCTGGCTTCCATGGGCCTTGCTTGCATTTAGGTGGTACAGTGCTTACCCAGGCAAACACATGCAAACAAAGATAGATAGATAGATAGATAGATAGATAGATAGATAGATAGATAGATAGATCCAAAAATAGTTAACTAAAGATGACTTCTATATCTATCTATATTTTTATTTGAGTAAATAAATTGGCATTGTGACTATAGAAGATAAGGTCCTTCATGTCTAGAGATGGAAAATGACTGGGGTTTAAAATGTCATGATGACTCTGTTGCCTATTAAAGAAAATTTGAAAGACAAAATAAATGTTCAAAAAGACAGAACACTGTGTGATACATATTTGGAAATTCACAATACCTTCCTCTTTCTTTTCTATCAGAAAATATTCTATTTTATGGCTAATGTGGGACTATCCTTACCCATCGCACAAGATAGCAAGAGCTGCATGAAGTCTTTGGGGGAAAGCCTTTGGAATATGGCCTCGCCCATCATAGGTCTCCTTCCATTCCATGAATGTACCAGAAGGTTCTGCCTTCTGCTGGGTTTTGTCCAGATGGTGAGGTCATAAACAAATAGAGATCTTTCTGACGGTATTAAGCACTAATGAAGGTTTCAATGTTTAATTCAAAATGTTTCCTATTAGAGAGAGAGCAAAAGAAAGATACATGGAAATACATCTTTGGACAGAAAAAAAAATCCAGAAAACTAAAGCAGTAATTTAAGCAATCATTTTGGATATTTTTTCCAGATCTCATTTTGATATTTTTCTTCTTTCTTTTGTCTTTATGTATTGCCAAGTTCTTCACCTACTTATTCATATGCAAATTTACTATAGCTTTTCTACCTCCATCTTCAAGGAAGACCAGGGATTAACATCAAAGTAAGTAGAAAACTTTTGAATTCCTGGACTACAAGCTGCTATGTAGGTTCTTCTCCGTGTATTTGAATTCGGTCTCTGCTTCAGTTTCTAGGCTTGGGTGTGTTGTATCTCTTGTCAATGGTATGCTTTCCAGCCAAACAAAATCTAAGGAAAGCCTGCTTCTCATGGCAATTGTGGGGTTAACAATTAAAGGTAATTTCTGTTAAAATATTAGGTAGTTCTTGACTCAGAATGCTCTCACTCTTTTTGTTGTTGGGGGTGATTATGCTTGGACAGTTAGCTAACTGCTTCCTAACTTAGCACACTGGGAGGACAAACAAGGCCAGAATTGAAGAGGCAGACGGGACCCCAGTTAATCATTTCTTCTCTACAGATTGACTCATTTTCAAATTAGTGTTTCAGGTGAACCATCTCTTTCATCTTTAAGCTACCATGAGCTGTGAGAAGTGCAAGTCACAGGGGGATCATTCTTCTCGGGTATGTTGCTATATTCTGCTATGAAATATTTATGTAATAGTTTTGGCCATACTTGGTCCTAAATTGCATAGTTCTTCCTGCCAGGAATCTGCTTCCTTGTGTATTGTGAAATCATCCCCATTTATCTGATTCTTCTTCCTTTCTTTTCTTTTCTTTCCTTTTTTTTCTTTTGTTTCTTTTTATTTTAGTGCACGGAATTGGAGAAGACATTTGTAAATCAAGTCTAAATCATATTAAAGTGGTTTTTTTTCTTAAAGAATTTTTAATTTTGCCTAAAACAATAATAATGATGATAGTAAAAATGTCAAATGCAATGTGTTATGGTAAAATTTGGGGAAATGAAATCACTAGTATTTTACAGCATGGAAATATTCTAAGTATGGATGATTCATTCAATCAGAACAACATATATTCTTAAACTACTTGAGTTTATAATAGTTTTGTATATTGATTCTTACTGTGACCTTGTCAGGCTGATGATGAAGACTGTGTTTCTTATTTGCTAATGGAAAGGAAGGAGAGAAGGGAGTTTTTGGAAGGAGGAGTGAAGACTTGTTTCAGTTTTCTGATGTGAAATCAGAATTCGTTCTATTCTTTAAGCTTGGTTATAAAAATGACTCTTTTCTGTGTCCATACAGCTTTTTGAATATGTCAAAGAGGTTGAGTATTGACAGGCATTTGAGGATACTACTTCAAAGCCTCTGCCTTGTTTCTTCTTATCCAAGTTCCATTAAGCTAGAAGACCTAAACAGTTAGAAAATTCATGTCAAGCTCGGATCTGTCTCTGTCTTACTCTGTTATAGAGAAATAATCTGATAACCACATACACTGCTTCCCTTTCCTTAAAAATTTCAAGCCAAGCAAGACCCGTAATCCCAGCACTCTGTAAGCAGGAGGGAAATTTTCACATTCCTGCTGATTGATTCAGGGAGGTATAACATTCCAAAAACCAAGAACAATAACCACAACACCACAAATTCACAGGGAAAAGTACCTAAATTGCCCCCAATGTCTTTGCATAATGAAAATCATTTCCAGCATTCCACACAGTGTGGCAAGAATATCGCTGGTGACAGCATTTAGACTGCAGATAAACTTCAGGATAATTTCTAGGGATGGCCAGAGTAAGTTTGTTATTTTACATTCTTTTTAATCTCTAAATCTGAGAATATTAGTGTCATCTCAAATGATAACAGGAGTAACCTTTACCATGCTCTGTCATTGTTATCCTCACTACCAGTGTATAGCATTGCTGCACTATAAACCATGACTGTTGGCGTCATTTCCATGAAAACATGACTTAGGGAAAGTGAACTTTCCTGACACAGGAGGCAGATGCTTCCCTTTATATTATTTGAATCAATCCTCCTTAATCCCTACCACCACACTTTCCTGGTTCTTGAGATAACATCCTATAGAAATGGAAATTGTGGATACAAAGTTTACAAAAAAGAATGCATAAATGAGTGGGAAATGATTGATTGGAAACTGGGTATTAGCCTTCACTTGTTCAGTTCTTTGCTGGTTATTATGTGATAACAGGTAAGGCACTCATAATGAAAAAATGTTCAGTATATCACTATGTCTATCAAAGCATAAGAGAGGCCATTTTCTGTCCTACCTACTTATATGATTTTGGTATTGATGTAATGGCAGAAATAGTTGGTTCTTGTTAGATGCTAGGGGAATCAATGTATCTATTACCAAAAATAACTATTTTTATAAGAAAATGATTAGTTAAATAATGTTTTTTATTGTTAGCATTGAATACCTGGTACTAAATCATTGTGCTGTACTGTTTCTAAATTTAAAACTTTTTAAATTAAAAATTTTGAAGTCTGGTATGGTGAGGTGTCTCTAAAAACCCAGCCCTAGAAGACACAAACAAGACAATCATATATTTGAGGACAACAGGGACTAATTGAAAAGTTCCAGGAATGCTTGGATACATAATGAAAATCTGTAATAGAAAAACAATAACAAATAAGCAAATGGATACAATTGCCAGCGCGATATACCACTGTGATTGGCAAATATGAAAATTATATTGTTTAAAATAATAAGCAAGACTTGAAACACTGTATCAGGAAGTTGGTATATTTAAAATATCTGGATAACACTTATTTCCCCTTTATTGGTTGGGAAATGTACCATATTTGATGTAGGAGATTATCTGACTGATTTGATAGGAAGCTGAGCTTGTATTTCAGATCCCAAGTTAAACTCAGATTATTTCTACTCACTGATCTTCTGAGGTTGGTACTGAGATTCCCACAGGAATTCTGTGAATTGCACACTAAAAATGGAAATATTAGACTATCTACCATTTATTTTTAGGTCCCCCCCAAAAAAAGAGCAGAGTGATTGCAATATTCATCAAATTGATATGGAATCTAGAAAAAGAGCAAGTGAGGAAACCAACCCCCACAATCAATGTCCACCTAAGAAATATCGACAAGATCAGCCCACTTCCTCAAATAAGACAATTAGCATCACCATAGATGGAAATCATGAGAACACTCTCAATGTTGTCAAAGAAGAGGTAGAAAATCAACAAGGCAAAGAAATGATGGTGTGTGGCAAAGAAGGGATCAAAGGGTACATAAACCTTGGCATACCAGAAGTCAGCCACGTGGTCATTACATTCTCTAAAACTGAAAGTGAGCAGAGAGAAGATAAGCAAGTGTTTGGTTTGCAGCACCAGGTATGTACAGACTCCATCAAATTTTACATTCACCCAGCTGGGAAGAGGAACGAAAGGATTCTCAAGTGTAGAGAACTTCAACAAGAGGGGGGAAAACTCTGTGTCTATGACCTCAAAGGAGAGTCCATCAAGGACACTCTGAAGAAGGATGGCAGGTTTAATTCCTTTGTAGAGAGTGACCATTGGAAGCTCATTAGTGACCTGGACACCATTATAGAAAACACCCAGCCAGTTGGTGAGTTAGAAGGCAAGCTCTTTCAGGTTGAGGTTGAGAGAAAAAATGTCCCCAGGCACCAGACTCCACTGATTTGGAGAAGCCATCTTACTGTGAGTTAAAAGAATACATTGTGAACAAGTATCCCACTTTAAAGAGAGGAAGTGAAAAAATCAGAACATACATCAAGGAAGAAAATGAAATACAAAGTAAGAAAACTTCCTCTTTTGAAATGCACAAGGCCAACTTTGGGAAACTGACAAAAAAACTCCACCCCAATTAAAGTGCTCAAACTTCTCTCACAGTTCAGTGATTCGGTTGGGCTCATAATTTGGAACAATGGAAATGAGGGCTATGCCACTTGCTTCGTTTTTAAAGGATTGTATGTTCTTACTTGTATGCATGTGATAAATGACATCGTGGGGAGAGACATAGGGCAAAGTAAGTGGGCAGAAAAAATTAGTCAATGTACAAAAGTCATTTTTGATTATGAAGAGTTCCTGGCAAATGAAGACAACTGCTTTTCCACTGAATCTTGGTTCGTGATCTATGATGACACACTTGACTATGCTCTCTTAAAACTGGAGGAAAATGAACAAGAACCTGCAGGGCTGTTTATTAATGGAATAGCTCCTGTACCATCTAGTGGATTAATTTATGTTATTGGTCATCCTGATATAAAACAGAAGCATAGTGATGGCTGTGCTGTGGTTTCTCAAGATGAGCACATTCAGAAAAGAAAAGCAGTGGATGACAGTAATCCTACACAATATATCTATATGTACACCCAAAGAAGTTTCCAAGAAAAAGTCCGTGAACCTGGTGTGCCTACCTGAAATAACATTTTTTATTGTGGGTCTTCAGGATCTCCTATATTTGATTCTAAAGGATCACTGATAGCCATGCACACTGCTGGCTTCATTTGTGAGTATGAAAGTGGGGTTTCCAGTATCATAGAGTTTGGCTGTGCTATAGAATCTATCTTCACCCATATTAAGACAAATCATACAACGTGGTATGAAAAGGAATGTGTAAATCAACAAGATGTAGAAATGAATAGTCTAGAGTGTTGAGGACTGGAGAGAATTTGGTCTGTTTTCTTTTTCCCTTTTAAAGAACAACATTCTTTTTCTTACAATTATACAATATATTCTTACAATACATTTCTACAATGTATTCTTCTTACATTTATACAATGTATATTGATCACATCCATCTACTGCCACCTTCTTTCAACTCTTCTAGGACCCCAATCTCTATCTCAATTTCATGCCTTTTTATTTTTTGCTATTAATAAGTTCCTGAGCCCAATTAGTACTGCCCATATGCACATAACTATGTGGCCCCTCACTGGGGCATGAACACCCTACTACCACCATGTCCCCAAAAGAAAGCGACTTTCCTTGCATCAGTGGCCATGTACTGTCAATAGCTGTTAAGCAAAGGGCATTGTCCTGAAGGCCCCACTTCATTCTTGCAGGACTTTTGATTGATCTTGTTTGAGTAACCATGGCATCGGTGAGTAGGGCCTGCAGTGTCCCTGTCATGTCTAGATGTCACTTTCCACAGCTCTCCTCCCACTCCTTTGGCTCTTTTGTGTCCCCTTGACCATGAAGTTTCATGTCCTGATCCGGGTTGATACAGATGACTCATCCACAACTGAATACTCAACAACTGAACGTCTTCATAAGTCTTCTCTCTCTAATTTTGACTATAGCACAAATGTCCCCATGCCTGTAGCCTATTTTCCACTTTTTAAAAATATAAAAGATGGTCATTAGTTCTTTTAAATCTAAAGCATGCATATAACATATTTTGATCATGCTTGTCTCTCTATTCCTCTTCCTTACTTCTCCCCTTACCTTCTCCCAGATCTACGCCTCCCAACTTAATATCCTCACTTTTCTTTGAAATGTAACATTAGTCCGATTTGTGCTACCTATGTACTGTCAGGTATTGGGACATGTACTGGAGCATGGTTGAACTACCAGAGCCCAAATCCTTAAGAAACCTGACTTCTTCTTCCCAAGTCAACTGCCCAAAGCTTCTCAGTGAAAGGTGGGGTTCCTAGGTCCCTTCCCGACCCATTCCAACTGAAAATCAGATGATAACATCTACTTTTATAATTAATCTTTCTTAAAGACCTTATGATTTTGGGGGAGTTCAATAGTTTATACCAAGTGTCCCTTTTTCTGTTCCCAGATTTCATCTACATTTACATTTAGTTATCCTCTAGGTTCTTGACGGCTTTTCAGAGCTGCTGGTTTGGATGCCCTGGCAGTTAGAAAGAGAACTGGTCAGGCAGTCTTTAGGATGCCTCTGTATTGGAGTCACCTGAGCCTTTCTGATGAGTAGACTGAAGTGTGAGTTCTAAGGAGGTCAATCACAGGCAGGTATCATTTTCACACTATCACATCCACATGATTCGTACCTACTGTTATTGACTCATGTCACTTGGCTGAAGTGGTATTTGCCAGGTTTCTCCGTTGTGAAGACATACCCCTCCTCCTCTTTCCACTTTTGGATAGCACCCATGGGAAGGAAGTCACTATGCACAGTCTTTGTTTAAGGAGTTGGGACTGTTTCTCCATCCTGGAGTAGGTATTCCTGAAGTATCTACATAATCCATTGGGACGATTCTGCAATGGGAATTTCTCTCTTATCCACTAATTTACTTGGTTATTCAGAAATATCAGTAAGAGCACAGAAGCTGTGCCCCATTGCCTCCCTGTTCCAGTTTTCTGCGCTTGTATGCATGCATGCCTACCTCGAGGAATGCACTATACCTAACATAAATTCTTTGCTTGAATTTGAACCCAGAAATTTATGAATACTAAGTGTGTCTGTCTGTAGTCTGCTGGCCCCCAAGATTTTAAGTAATATATTCTTTTCTTTTGTATCTGTGTCTCCTCTATTAATGGGAGAAGTTCTTTATATATGTGAGTGTAATAACGTGAATAGATAGATAGATGGATGGATGGATGGATGGATAGATAGATAGATAGATAG
>LOEQ01002830.1:86644-99435 GCA_001685075.1 Bramus lutescens | reverse complement strand
TAGATAGATAGATAGATAGATAGATAGATAGATAGATAGATGATACACAGATAGGACCAAGAAATATACATGTGCAATAACCTGAATAGATAGAAAGATCTATAGATATTTGCATCCATAACCATATGTATCTACAATGAATTACAGAATTATCATGAATGTCATCAACTACAAAGACAATTTCTATTTCTTCTCAGTCCACCTCTATAAATTCCCATTCCAGCTTTGAAAAATATGGATCTTACTATATCTCAGTCATTCAGTTAATTGATTAATGACTGTATAGATAGATAAATTCAGAGGTTATATAGACAGACATATGATAGAAAGATAGATAGATAGACAGACAGACATATGGATGAAAGATAGATGATAGAAATATGGATAGATATAGATCATATATAAATCATATGTACATACATACAAGTATATAGATAATATAGATCATAGATACATAGATACATAGGTAGATATATACACAAATGCACCTATATGATGATATACATGAACACATAAATAACATGTATGTAGATAAATGCATGGATGTAAATTCATAGATAAATAGCCAATACAGATAAACAAATGTATAGATATAAAACCAGATACATAAATTCATAGATACATATAATAAACACATATAATACTTAGATACTGTAGCTACATATATAAAAAATAGATTCAGAGCAACAGCATATATGGTAAAGTCTGCACTTGAATGAAGAATAACATTTTATCAACTAAATAATGTGCTCCTGTGTGGTTCCTTTTGCTGTAATCTGACATATGTGATTCTCTTCTAAAGTTGAGATGGCTTCTACCCACTCCACCTATACGTGACACACACTGGGTGAGATTCCTAAAACGTTTGAAATGGTTACACAAAAATAACTTGTGGAATATCCCACATTCATGCTGTCCTGTTAGCCTTTGAATTCTGAATGATTTTGTAAAATTGTATAAGTTAAAGTTCACAGTGTGACATTTACCGGGTTTAGCAGACGTGTACTGTCCCATGCTTGTATAGAGCTTGTCTCTATTCATTACCACAGAGTGATACATGGATTTGCTATAATTTGTTTAGTTGTTCTCTTTTTCAAAAGATCTCAGTTGCTTCCCGTGTTCAGTGATTATTAATAAACTTCTACAAGTCTCTGTGTTTTGGTTTTTATATGACACACATTTTCAACGCTGTTGGCCAAATACCAACCAACCAAGGAGTATAATTGGAATCTATACTAAGACAATGCTTAGCTTTATAAAAAA
The DNA here is from genome assembly GCA_001685075.1 of Bramus lutescens. NCBI lineage: Eukaryota > Metazoa > Chordata > Mammalia > Rodentia > Cricetidae > Bramus > Bramus lutescens. The sequence goes on along the minus strand of LOEQ01002830.1, from coordinate 98,172 downwards.
AAATCTGCCAAAAAAATGACAGAACTCCCATGCCCCAACCCCAACATTTGGTATCATCTGGTTCTGTGTTGTGGTTTATTTGATTTGGATTTGAGGCCCAACACTGGGAAGGCTGGAGGCCCTCTGAGGATTACAAGGTTTGTTGAAGAAGTTGAGGCTAGTTTAGGGAAGCTATGGCATAATAGACATTACAAGAATCAGAGGCTCTTTGAGTGTGAGAGGAGCAGAAGTAGGCTTCTACGAAACTGCAACCAGGGGATATCACCCTAGCTCCCTGGAGCAGGGGGAAATTGTTGACAGAAGTGTAGATGTCTGAGGAGATGTCATGCTTGTCACTGTGACGCTACTAGTAATTTATGGAGAAATTGCAAAGCCACCACATTAGACCCCTACTTACAAGTCAGATAGTACAAACCCCTATCTGACTTCTTTCCATAATCTTCCAAGAAATAATTGGTTTCTACCTTCCACGTTTCTTGTCTTTTGTAAAAGCTAATGTTTAATTTATTCTTTGAGGGTTTTACACACAAATACAGTGTATCTTGATCATATCCACACCCAGAATCCCATTTAACTCCTTCTGGATTTCTCCCAACTTCATGTCTTCTCTTCATCATTCTTCTTCCGTTCTTCCTCCCCTCTTCTTCTTTTTGTTTTCAAAACCCTCTAAGTCCAAAATTAGCACTACCAAAATGTACATGGATTTGAAACTATCCAAACCCCAGTTGTTCTCAATGTTCCTAATGCTGCTACCCTTTAAAACAGTTCCTCATGTGATGACCTTCAACCATAGAGTTATTTCATTGCTACTTCATAACTGTAATTTTGCTGCTGTTACAAATTGTAATGCAGATATCTGAAGTGCAGGATATCAGATATGTGAAAGGGTTATTTGGACCCTGAAAGGGGTTGTGGCCCACAAGTTGCGAACCACTGCACTAGAGCATGGTCAACCCACCTGGCGCCACATCACTGCCTCTTCCCTTTTTCCTGAACCCTGGCCATCATTCTTTTATTTTATTATCTTTGTAGTTTTACATTTTTTTCAGAATGTCATATCACTGGAGTTACATGGTGTCTCCCGGTAGCCATCAACTGCTAACAGTTTCTCACCTTAGCGGAGACTCAAGGGCCCCCCTCTCACAGAGACTTGCATGTCGTCTGGCTTGAACTTGTGCACTTCTGGTGCAAACAAACCGTAGCTCCTGTGAGTTCACCATTGCAACAGTCATGTCGTGTTCAGAAGAAACTGTTTCACAGCGGTCCCCTCTGACCTCTGGCATTTAATCTTGGTCCCTTCTCTTCCACAACATCTCCTGAGTGTCAGGGAATGGATGTATAGTAAAGATGTACCATTTGTGGCTGAGCACTCCATAGATAGCTGTTCTCTATACTTGGACAACTTGTAAGTCTCTTCATTAACTGCTGTACATTGCCAAAAGAAGTTTCTCTGCGATTGAAAACTGGTTTTATCTAAAGGTACAGAGGTAGGTTTGGAAGACAGTTTGATACTATATCAATTTATCAAGATACACAGTAATGGGTTCTCCTCTAAGACATATGAGTTCCCCCAACCACAGGTAAAATTTGCCATTCCAGGCATGAGTTCCTTCTGTGAAACAAGTCTTAAACCAAATCAGAAACTAGTTGGTGACACTCATGACATTTATACCACCATTGCACACATGGCCATGTCTTGTCAGGCCAATCATTACTGCAGCTCACATGATTCACACCCAAATGAGATTGTTGCCGACTCCCCTGACCCCAGAAGCCTGCCTGACACTTTCCAGTACTATGAAAGATAACCAGCAGGGTCTAAGCTCACAGGTTGACCCTAGTTTGATTCCTTCATGTCCTAAAGTCTTTCCAAGTTTTGTCAGTTAACCAAGAGCAATGGCAAAGGCTGTATTCTTTTGGGGGTCTTTAGGAACTCCCTGACCAAGCAGGGGGGAGGTATTACACACCTGGCACTCAGTATTTTTCCTGACAAACTATGGCTTCTGAGAGAAACATTAGTCCCCATGTAGGGTGACTTCATTTAAACCTCTCTCTCTCTCTCTCTCTCTCTCTCTCTCTCTCTCTCTCTCGTGTGTGTGTTATGTATGTCTTTTTCTCCATATATAGGCACATATACATATGTATATACATACACATATGTAGATATACATATGTATATATCTGTCAATGAGAAAAGTATGTAATACTAATGAAGGAATACGTTTAAATGGGAATGTAGGGCAGACGGGGAGAAAAATAACACTTAAGAATGTTTAGAAACACCAAAGATAAACATTATAATTGGAGACATATATATATATATATATACACACACATGCATATATATATTAATTTCTTCCTTTCTCCTACTGAAATAATACATGACCTACTTATTTTACAACTTTGACTGCTTTCTACATAGATATTCTAACTGAACACTAAAGGCTTTTTTATTTTCTATCATTTTGTTTAATTGATTTGTGTATTATTTATTCATATAGAGGCTAAATCTCAGGCTGATTTCAAGCTCATTGTATAGCTGAGGGTGACGTTAAACTTCTCTGGGTTATACTGTGTGCACGTGGTGTTAGGAGCATACTTATGTGTTACATGAATGGAGGTCAAAAGTCCGGTTCCAGCGCCTTCCTCAATCACTCTTGACCTTATTTGCTTGTGGCAGGATCCCTCAGTAAACCTGGAGACTGCTCATTTTGCTAGTCTGGCTGGACAGCAGGCCACAGGGATTTTCCATCAGTCTTCCCAGCACTTGAATTACAGCAAGCTAGGAGACACCTAGCTCTTGTGTGTATGTATGTATGTATGTATGTATGTATGTATGTATGTATGTATGTATGTATGTATTTTTTTTAAAAAATGGGAGTTTAAATGGTGAATTGGAATTAGGCCCTCATGCTCATACAGCAAGAGTTTACAACATGAGCTATTCTTCGGTCCTTGAACTTCCAATCTCTCTGCTTCTTCTTCACCAGTACTTACCTTCTAATCCTCCTGTCTCTACCTCCCAAGGGACTAGAAGATTGTGCCATCATGTGCCATCTGTGAGAGGCTGGGATCAAGTTCAGGGCCTCATGCATGTTATGCAAGCATTCTACCAACTGAACGGCATATACCCAGCTATCTCTCTTTCTTCTCTTCCCTTCCTTTCTCTTCTTCCCCCTTCCCTTCCTACCTTCCTTCTTTTCACAAAATAACAAATTTTCCAATGATATTTCATACATATTAAGTTTTGGTTGATATAGCCCCCCAAAATTCCCTTCCTTCTCCTTGCCCTGTTGCCCTATGGCTTTGATATTTCCCTTTGCTTTCATATTTTGTTTTCTTTGAAACATATTTTTATTTCACCCACGTATAGTGGTGTGTATGTGTGTAGCCAAATCTATTCATTGACCGGAGGGTGGGGATCAGAGGGCAACTTTGGAAGTGGTTGATTCTCTTCTTCTAACTTTTTCATTCCAGGGTCTAAACTAAGGTCTTCAGGTTTGGTGACAAGTGCTTTTAGCTACTGAACACTTGACAGGAGTCCTTAAACCACATTTTCTATTACTCTCCCAGCCCTCTTTCCTAAAAGCTCCCCTTCTTAAGGAGCCCTTTTCTGGTTTCCAGATCTCTGTCGATATTTATTCCCACTTAATATACAGACAAAAATTAAATATGGCCTTTTTCTCTCACTTGTCATTTCTGTCAATATTATTTCAAAAATATTTAGTTTTACTACTTTATCGCTTTACACATTTCATGCTGAGTCATAATCTTAAATTTTTTACCAATTTTTCATCCTTATATGGTTTTTAAGAACCAGAAAGTAAGTTGAATTACAAAATTTGAAAACAATCCCAAACTGTATATCCCATATCACTTAAAACTTTTATCTATAATTTTCAAAAGAAGACAACAACAACAAAAACAAAATCAAAAGAGGTAACTCATGCAGCATGTTTATACGGTAGGCACTTAAAAAATAATTTACATGTTTCAGCTTGGAGTCCTCATGTGTGTGTTCCTCAGGAATCGGGGTTCCTGGAGGAGACTGGAAGGATGTGTAATCAGGAAGCAATCTCACAACCATAATGAAGCATCAGATGGCACTGTTTACACTGAGGGGAGCTGCTTGTTTACAAACCTGAGAGAAAGTGGACGGGCAGGTGAGAAGGTGTAGTAAGCTGGGAAGGAGCTAAGACTCGTGCATTGACAAGCTTGCAGAATCCTTTCCCTCAGTTCTGTTTTCAAGATGTCTGCCAGTGTATGGTGAGATGCTTTTCCTGCTCTCTCACATCACCAGAGGATGTATTCTTGGAACACAATCCAGATAGAGTGCAAGCACTGTGGCGGTTTGTGAAATGCTAGGCAAAACCCAGCCAGCTGATTGATGATATTTTCAGTTCAGATCACGTATTTTTAAAATTACCCATGTCCTAACATTAATCTTAATTAGTTAATTAAGCTCCCTAAAGCCACCCAAATCAAATCTTTCTTTCAGTGTTTTCCCTCATTTGAAGTTTTACACATAGAATTGAAGATTGAGTTGCCTAATGCAGTCTCCCAGGGAAGATGAAACAAGGCCACATTCTGAGTTCTCACTAGGAACAACTGTCCTTCTCCTTGTAGATTTTGTAATGCATTCTTTGGATTGTTATGATGGTTTTGTTGATGATTTTACTGTTTAAGGGGCTTTCATGCGTAACCTTAAAATTCTGTCTGGTGTTCCTAACAAAATGATGACTTATCTACCTCATAGTGAAATACATGTATATTGAAACACCTCACTCACATGTACACATGCCCACCCAGCTCCACATATATAGCCATAATTAAAAAGAAAATAAATATTTATATATAAATAAAATCTTAATATATAAAATATGTATATTGACACATACATATAAATATATAAATAAATCAAGATAGCAGGAAGAAAGGGATTACATCAGATAGAATCATACCCCCTCGGAGGTCTCCCAGAGTTCTAACTCAAGACTGTCCACTTTAGGCTGACCTATGCAGATCTTGTCTGCTGGACCAGCAAGAATGGGGAGTACTATTATCTAATTTTGTAGACAACCATACTTCAGTTTCAGTGTACTTTATACGGGAATGTAACAAAGAGAGCAAGGATCCAAGGATGGTTACTGGAGTTCAGAAAAGGCATGTAAATCAACAGCAATCAGCACATACTAAATATTAACAGAGCAGCCCTTTCTCAGGACTTTCTCCGGACAGACCAATTTAAACGCAATTGCCTGGCGTGGACTACAGATTTTATCTGGGAAAGCACAAAAGAAAGGCAGAAGGTCATATCCAGATTCGGGCTACCCTGCCCAGTTTGGGTTCTATAGCTATGTTCTGACATCCAACAAGACTAAACTATGTCTTATAAATTGAATTTAACTGCTTATCACAGGAGGCATGAAATCACATCCAAAAACAACCAGCAGAAAAACACCTGAGATAAAAGGCCCTCTGTCTTTTCCCCTGAATCCTCTCTCACAGTTCCCAAAGGCCGTGTTCACCACGTTCCAATATCAGTTGTAAGTGAGCTTATTTGGATAAAGGGGCTTTGCAGATATAATTGAGGATCTAGACATTAGAATGTCATGAATTCACTATGTGATGACAAATCTAACCTAAGGCACCGTCTCAAGTACAGGGAAACAAGAGAGACGGAGGAAGTCAGGAATGAGAATGGGGTAGAGGTGGGATTACATCCTGATAAACCCGCCCTCAACTGAGAATACTGGGAATGCATTCTGGTGCTTGGGTGCCAGCTCTGGGGCAAGGAGCTAAAGGAAGAGAAGAGCCTGGCAATCAAACTCTTTCCCTCTGCACTTCTCCGTCCTTCTGTACCCTAGCTGTGCTTTCGCAGCATCTCTCTATCCTCTGGCCTGCGCAGGGCCATTGTTCTAAGCTTCTGATTTTCCCAGCGACCCACTTTGAGTAAAGAATCGGAAGTCAGCTGGCTTACTTGAGATTTGCAGTAGGGAAGGAAAGCAATAGAACTTTGGAAATGGGGGCACATGGATGGATTCGAGTTGCTGTTATGGGGTTACGTGCGTCTCTCCTCCATCTCAGAAAACATCCTCCTGTTCACCATCGGCTTCCTGTGGATGTGTAGATCATCCGCTGCCTCTCTGTGAAAACTCTAAAGTGGAACCCAACTACAAAGGAAAAAGGGAAAAAGTCCAGGTGCGCTTAGACCTAAAGGCTGCAAGTACATCCACAGGTTATTTATAGCACAATATCTCCCCCTGCTGGAGATAATCAGTAAGTACACTCTTTAAAAAGAGCCACCCTCCTGGAGAACAACCTGTTGAAACTGACTCCTAGGGAGCCTTTTTTCCATGCATTCTTTTCTTGGTATGAAGGAATGCATCCTCACCAACTAGCACAAGGAGCACCCAAAAGGCCCTTGGCAGTTAACTGCAAATGATGTACTCAAGAGCTCAGTCAGTGTAGTCCTGGAATTGCTTATTTGAAACAACAACAAAGACAGCTCTCTTTCTGGAGGAAATTTTGTTCTTTATTTTACTCAGATGTTATCAACTAATGCACCAGAGCCCCCAACTTACATGCACCTCAGGTGGTGAGAGGTGAACTCCAAGAATAATAATAAATTCTATAAGTCGGAAACACGCTAGGACCTCTTAACCGTAGCAAAATATAAACTATCAAATCTTGCATACTCCACCAGGAAGAGGGGAGCACAAGCTCCGCTGGGGAGAGGGAGGTGTGCCCTGTGATTGGCTTCTTTGTGTCTGGAGACTCAAAGCGGGAGAGGGGGCTACCGCACCCATTTGCAGACTCACGCACAAGCTGTCCGCACTGAGTTGGACCTACATTATAAAGGAGTTCTACAGAAGAGCCGTTGGCTGAGGCAGCACGGCTGCTTTGGTCTTGCAGTCTGGCTAAAACTGTTTGATGGCAGCAAAAGACCCACGAAATGGAAAAAATCACAGCGCAACAGATTCCTGGGATTTTTGAAGCAAGACTATTTTCTTCCTTACAGGGGAGAGCCCAATGTCCTCTACACAGCACCTATGGGCATTTAGCCTTGGATTGGCACACCTAACCAAGAGAAATGAGGTGACTACACATGCAGCGGCAGGATTTATCCTACCCACTTTGTGGCAGAGTTTATCAAGTCACAATGGGGCCAAAACACAATCTCTTAGAAGATGGAAAATGAACTCTCAGCCCCGAACAAGAGCAGCACCCGAGACCCTAGACAACTGCATGAGGAATGTGGGAGGGCGTGTCCAAAGACACACACCCAAACCCCTAGGCCTGCAAAGATGTTAGGCTTCGTAGAAGAGAGGGTTAGGTCGCGAGTGGGTAGCTGGGTGCACCATATAAGCACAGCGGAGCGTCCCGGAGGGAATGTAACCATCAAATGTCTTGATTTTAACCTGGCGAGGCCCACATCAGATTTCTGATATATCCCTGGGTAGTAAGAGATAATAGACAGGAAAGGCTCACTTACCGTTGCTTGCTAGGACCTCCAGGCTGCCAGGCCCTGGCCCCCTGTAGAAGGAAACGCTTCTACCAGGAGACATGGAGAGATGTCACTGAACTCTGGAAGCTTTAGCCTCAGCCTGTCACTTCACACACTTAGCAGCTAAGGACCAGAAGATGATGAGCCCAGCTCATAAGGAGGACATAGAGCTACTGGGATGGGATGTGACTGCCATTTTAGGTGATGTATGTGAGTCTCTTTGGGTTCCCCTTCCCCAGATTTGATATTGAGACCGTGTGGAACCAATAACTGGGGAGAAGACACAGTGGATAAAACAAGCATGAGGACTGAGTTGGATCCCCAGCACCCATATCAAAGTCAAATATGATGACGCAAGCTCTAACTCCAACAATGAGTGTAGTGGGGAGCAATGGCAGCCGCAGCAGTGGTGGTGCAGAGACAGGTGGATCTTTGAAGTTCCTTGACCAATCAGCCTAGCCAATTAGCTGGGCTATAGGGCCACCGAGAAAACTTGTGTTCAGAAATGAGGTAATAAGTGATTAAGGAAGATATTTGAAATCCACCTGCGGCCTCCGCATTCACACGCACATACACATGCACACACAGGAGCAAAACATGCACATACACAGATGCACACAGAGCTTAGAAAAAGGGAATAACAAAATGGATATATGAAGAATGAACTACTACTACTGGTGATTATGATAATTAATAATAATAATGAAATATATTAAGAGACATGAATTTCCAATGCCAATATCATTAATGAAATGGAGGGTCATGATAGGCATAGACGGTATCGTGTGTATAACAGAGAAGGACTGTGAACAATCCACGTACATAAATTCCACAACTTCAAAGACATGAATCAAGTCCTTAAGACAACAAGCCAAGACAACTCCTTGGATTGCCCTATAATGACTGAGAAAATTTAATTTATAACTAAAATGTTTCTGAAAGAATATATCCACTTCTAGATATTTTAGAGAAGAATTCACATTGCTCTTCCAGGAATTAGAAGATTATAGATTTCCCAACTTATTTTAGGAAGCTTATATTACCTGGATTTGAAACCCACACAAAGAGAGTACAAAGAAGGGGGAAAAATGAAATAAAATATTCAGAAAAGTGTCTTTCATAAATACATGCCTTCAACTCCCTAGGAAAATATTAAACAGAACTCAGCAATATTTTTTAAATCAAACACTGTGACTAAACAAGTTTTATTCTAGAGAAGCAAATATACACTTTAATATTTGGAAAGCAGTCAATTTAAAGATAACCACATGATTTTATTAATAAATGCAAAAAGAATGTCATCAAACTCAATAACTGTTCATGGTTTTAAGGCCCTCAGACTAGAAGAAACATTCTTCAGTTTGATAAAAAAAAAAAGAATGTAAAGATCTAAAGAACCTAATGCCTATTGTAAGAAATCACACTGCTTTGGATAATAGAACAGCTATAGAAGAGAAAGCAAAAAATTTCAGGAAAAAAGTGATTATTTTGGCAAACTTCTATAAACGAATAAAGACCAAAATTAAAGATGCAAATAAATGGCATTGTCAGTGAAGGTCTGGTAGACACAGGTGTGGTTGTAACAATAATTTCACCAGAATCTTAGCATCCCAAATCACTTCTTCAGGAGGTAAAAAGGTTCAGCTTTTAGGGTTTGGAACCTTATCTCAGGTAAAACAGCATGAGATGAGTCGAATGTATATGGTCAGAAGGACAGAGCAGAAAATCAAAGCCATATGTAGCTAACATAGCAATGAATCTGGTGGGAATGTGATTTGATACAGAAATGGAATACTCAGCTTAACATTTCTCCAATCTTGGAAAGAAACCACAAATTAACATATGTTTTTGGGGAAAATATTCCAAGGTATTGTAAAGATCTGTTGCTGACCATTCAGGTTGTACAAGAACAGGCACAGCTGCTGCTGATACTAAAAAGACAACAGCCTTGCCTTTGAAGTGGTTGACAGACAAACTTGTATGGATTGTGTAATGGCATTTAACAACAGAGAAACTGCAGGCTTTAAAACAGCTGATACAGAAGCAACTAAATACTCAGCATATAGAAGCATCAACCAGCCCTTGGAATTCTCCTGGATTTGTTGTTAAAAAGAAGTCTGGGAAATCGAGAATGGTAGCATATGTAAGAGTTGTTAATAAGGTGATTCAGTCAGTGGGCTCTCTACAGTGTGGAATTTCTTTGCATTTTATATTGCCTAAAGAGTGCCTCTTTACAGTTATTGATCCAAAAGATGGTTCTTCACTATACCTTTATAATAAAAGGTCAGAGAAAAATTTGCCTTCACAAGGACTACTTATAATAATTCTCAGCCTCCTAACAGATATCAATGGAAGATTCTCCTACAGGGAATGTTAAACAACCACACTCTGTGCCAATATTTTATACAGTAGCTGTTGGAAATGATATGCAAGCATTTTTCTCAATCTATAGTTTACCATTACATGGATACCATTTTACTATCTGATTCAAATGTAGATACTTTAGAAAGAATGTTTGAAGAAGTAAAGAAAACTTTGCCTTCTTGGGGATTACAAATTGCTCCTGAAAAAAAAGTACAAAGAGAAATTCTATTAATTATTTAGGCTATAAAATAGGTTTACAAAAAGTTAGACCACAAACGTTGCAAATTAGAAGAGATCGATCGCAGACTCTTAATGACTTCCAAAGATTGCTAAGAGACATTTCCCATCTATGACCCACTATTGAGATAAGACATGATAAACTGATTAATTTAAACAAAACCTTAGATGATGACAAGGTCTTAAATAGTTCCAGAAAAATATCAGATGAAGCAGAAAGAGAATTAGCTTTGATAGAAGAGAAATTACAAAAGGCACATGTGGATCATATGGATCCAAATCTTAACTGAATTCTGGTCATATTACCTTCAAAATATTCCCTTATAGGACTTCTAATGCAGAGGGAAGATATTATCTTAGAACTTATCTTTTTACCACATAAACCAAGTAAAAAAATTAAAACTTATATGGAAAATGACTCTGAGTTAACTCTAAAAAGAAAACTGAGAGTTCATCAGTTAGCAGAAAGAGACCCGACAGAAATTATAGTACCTTTTAATAATGATGAAATTAAAAAAAATTATCAGAAGAAACTGAACCCTGGCAAAGAGCTTGTAGTAATTTTTGGGAGAGATTGACAACTACCCCGAAATTGAGAGAACTCAGCTTTTAAAGAGAACTAGTTGGATCCTTCCTCTCATTGCATGAGGCACAGCAATATCTGGAGACCCTACATTCTATACTGATACAAAGAAATCAGAAAAAGCTGGGTACAAATCAGGAAATTTAAGTAAAGTGGAACAAAGCCCTTATGATTCTGTCCAAAAGTCAGATACATGCTATTTTCATGGTACTAAGGGATTTTAAAGAACCTCTCAATATAGTTACCAATTCACAGTATACAGAAAGAGATGTTTTGCATATTGAAACTGCTGATATACCAGATTATACAGAATTGACATTATTATTCATTCAGGTACAAGATGTAATCAGAAATAGGCGCTGTCCCAAATACATAACACACATTCAATTCCATATGGTTCTGCCAGGTGCTCTAGTACACAGTAATGCAGAAATTGATTAATTCTTGATTAGAAATGTGCTTAAGGCCTTAGAAATTTATAAAAAAAATCAGGTCAATAGCAAAAGTTTTAAAAAAGGACAGTTTCATTACATGGAAACAAGACAAGAAGATTATAAGGACATGTCCTACTTGTTCTTTATACAGCCAAAAAACACTACCTGAAGGACATAACCCACAGGTACTCAAAGGAAGGAAATACAGCAGATGGATGTGATCCATTTTGTAGAATTTGGAAAAATAAAATATGCACACCACACCATTGATACCCATTCAGGTTTTCAATGGGAAACAAAACCCAGTGCCATTGTCCTTGGCTTCTCAGTCAGCCCTCATTGTCAGCCTCATTCAAAGAGTCCGGTTTGATCACATGCTCCATCAGTCCCAGTCCAGCTGGCC
>LOEQ01002830.1:64139-79801 GCA_001685075.1 Bramus lutescens | reverse complement strand
CCGCGCCGGGGGCAGCGTGGTACTGGGCCAGGTGGACAGTCGGCTCGCGCCCTACATCATCGACCTGCAGTCCATGAACCAGTTCCGTCAAGACACGGGTGAGCCGCCCACAGCCCTTGTCTATCCCGGGAGCTACCGGCCTCGTGGTCGTGGGTTGTGGGCAGTTTCTCTTACTGGTGTCAGCGATCGGTGTTGAGGGCAGGTGCTTCCCTTCCCTAGATTCTCTCAGGATCCCATGACCACCTACAAATAAATGTCCTTCCAAGTAGTTTAAAGTGTCTTGATTAAGCAAACTCAGCTACAGCTTAACAGCAGGAGACCCCTTTATACCCCCTTTCAGCCCCTAGTGGCTCTTTGTTCAGGACCCCTAGAACTTGCAGCCCCCAAGCAATGCTTAGCAAGGAAGACATCGCTGGAGCCCCTTGGCTGCTCACACCTTGGCTGACCCTGCTTTGTCTCAAGCACCCTTGTTGCTACCACAAGTTCCCCTTTAACCTTACTGTCTCTGGCCCTCCTCTGTGAACCCAGCTTTCCCAGTGTCTACTCCTGGGTGTAAGACTTGGGGAGACAGAGTGATCCCCTGACTCTAATTGCAGTCTAGTGTGTGGAAGTGTGGGAATATTACTGGGAAGAGAGAATGGAGCCAGGGATTCCAGGACCAGAACATCCTGGATGTGGTGGCATCCACAGATGCCTCTACTTGTGTACTCCAAGCCCTGAAGCAACAGGCCAGAGCAGATGGAGAGGATGGGGGAAGGACTGGGCTCTGGAAAGCCTGGCAGGGAAGCTGCTCCCNGAAGACATCGCTGGAGCCCCTTGGCTGCTCACACCTTGGCTGACCCTGCTTTGTCTCAAGCACCCTTGTTGCTACCACAAGTTCCCCTTTAACCTTACTGTCTCTGGCCCTCCTCTGTGAACCCAGCTTTCCCAGTGTCTACTCCTGGGTGTAAGACTTGGGGAGACAGAGTGATCCCCTGACTCTAATTGCAGTCTAGTGTGTGGAAGTGTGGGAATATTACTGGGAAGAGAGAATGGAGCCAGGGATTCCAGGACCAGAACATCCTGGATGTGGTGGCATCCACAGATGCCTCTACTTGTGTACTCCAAGCCCTGAAGCAACAGGCCAGAGCAGATGGAGAGGATGGGGGAAGGACTGGGCTCTGGAAAGCCTGGCAGGGAAGCTGCTCCCATTGTCCATGGAGGAGGAGGGAGAGAGTAGGTGGAAGGCTAAGAAGAAACTGTCCCCAGTAGTTTTTTTTTTCTTAAAGTAGCATACAAGGGCCACTCCAGCCTCCCAAGGCACTGAACTCTCGTCTTTACATAAAAACCAGGTTGCCAGCAAGACCACTAGGAATCTCCCAGCGGTGCAGCCTTTAGCCTAGAATGGAGCTGCAGAGATTAGAATATGGGTTTGGAGCCAGGAGGGAGAAGGAAATCACAGTTGCTCTTTCCCCTGGGTCTAGTGTGTTCAAGTTTAATTTAACGGATGACCTGGGACAAGCTCCTGTCTCCAGAGAGTAATCTTTTTAATTGGGGGTCATTTCTGGAATTCTGGCTGGCCTTTCCCAGGGAGGTAGCTGCAGAGCCTGGAGAAGCAGGTGTGGTTGGGAGGGAGAAGAGGAGGAGGGCCCTATGGCTCAGGGAACAGCTGCTGGACAGGCCCTCTGAGCTTCCTAGGAAAACCCTCACATCCTGTGTGCTAATTGGAATTGTCATGGGAAAGAAGTATAGTTCCCCCCTCTTGTTATCTGCGGTCACAACTCTGAACAGCCTGTTTGCCAAGAACTGAATGACACTGGCCAATGGAGGAAAACTTTCTGGGGGGAAAATGTTCCAGAAGTTTCAGCATCTGGCGGGCTTGGGCCTTGATGGATAAAGTGGGGAGGAGGAGCTGAGAAGGAAGAGAGGATAAAGAGGAATGCAGGGAGGTGGGGTAAGAGGATTAAATGTAGGAATTAGATGCCATTGTGCATTTGGGTAGAGGACTTGGCAGTAAGGCATGGGGACCTCAGATGGAGAGCATGTGTGGGGGTGTGTTGGAGGAAGCAGCTGAGCCATGGAGGTGGGATCAGCAGACCACCTGACAGGGAGTTCCAGGCCTACTCAAAATAAAACAGCAAATTTAGCTCTTCTATTTTAGACTAAGTCTGTGCAGCATATGGAGAGCCATTCCAGCCATGGGCAGGTCCTATCCCCTGCCCCGCTGTTAGGAAGTCAGAGGTTTCATCTGCCTTGGGGGCTGTTTAAGATGGACACAGAATTAGGAGCAGCCGTGGCCTAGACATTGTTCTTGACAAAGTGAACTTCTAGAGAACCTGGAGTGAATGACAGTATCTCCTTCCCAGGTTTTGGCTGCTGGTGGCTCTTCTCGGGACACAACCACTGGTTATGGCAGATCACTTAGTTTCTTCTGTTTTATGTCTGAGGCTGAGAAATAGCCATGGTCCTTGGCAAGACTCTGCTGCTGAGCTGTTTATTCTGCCTCTGCACCCCCTTTAAAAAATATGATCTAGGTATTTCCCTCAGGCCGGCCACAAACTGGCCAACTCCCTGTCTCAGCCTCCCAAGTGCTGGGATTGGTTACAGATGTGCACCACCTCCTCCAGCCTGAATCCTTTTAAAGTTTGCCTTGCATGTTTCACATCCACACTGCTTTGGTGTCGTCCCCCTTTCCTGCATCAAGTTCACTTTCCTGGGCACCTCTCTCCTCCATGCCAAGGGCTAGGCTGGGATGCTAAAGGCATACATAAGGCTGAATTCCTAGAAAGGCTGGGCCTGCCAGGGAGCTTGTCAGTGCAGATTAGAATTCCTTCATGTCAGCGCTGACCCCCTTCTGCCGCCTCCTGCGTCCACACAAGAACTCGGTTCTTCTCAATGAAGACCATTGATGAGACGGCGACATGTTAGGAACTTTAAGCCACCAGCTCCCAGGCAACCTTAGCCAAGCCCTGGCAATGTTTAATTAAATTACTCCCAAGCCACACTGTAAAGCTGGGAACCAGAAAAGTCCCTATAAAGCCAGACAAGCTGGAAGTCCCCTGCCTAGAGGCAATTCCTTTCCCTTTGGTTGTCTTGTTTTATAGGCATTTGACATGAGAGCTTTCTCTTTTCAGAGTTGTATGCCTGGATACCTAGTGAGCTTGGTCTCTTCATTCCTTCGAGCTCTTGACTGCATCCAGACTGTCTCCAGGGAGATGGCTAGGAGGTTGCAGACACCCATCTGCCCACTTCTGTTTGCTCTGGGTTTTCCTTCCCCAGACTTTTGCAAATAGGAGCTGATTTGCATTCTAGGTTACTTTTCTCTTGGCATTTGGGCTGGAGAATATTAAAAAAGGTAAGGAGGGAGGGAAGGGGTTCTGGACCAGTCTGTATGCCTTAGTGGAGTCCTCTCTGTGTGAAGTCCTCTACTCTCATCTTCCATTTCTTTTGTAGTCAGGCTTTCCCATATCCCTTCAGGTCTCTTCCCTCGTCGATTAAAGAGAAGCCTTCAGAGTCCCTTTCTTCCAGCATAAGCATCTGCACATGCATGTCCCAGACCCCCTGCACCAACAGCAATGCTAATGATAATAAATTGACGCAAGGGTGAAGAATTTCCAGCTCAAAGCTTTTAGTGCTAGCCTGTCTCTTTTTATCTTTAATGAGAAGGGCCCAGTGGAGTGAGCGGGACTGCAAGATTTGACAGCATCTCTCCTATCGCATACTAGCTAGTGTGGACACAGGAATGGAGGGGTTAGACATAATGGTTACCAAGTGGGTACTAGAGATGTGTCATGCCAAGAAAATTGCATGGGTGTCTTGTTTCAGCTTCACGAGGATTATACGAAGACTAGTCCCGTTTTATGGAAAGAGAAGCAAGTTGAAAGAGCTTAAATTGCTCAAGAGTTCAAGTTATTTTGTCACTGACAGAGCTAAGAGTCCAGTGAAGTGTCCCATGTATGCTTGCTGCATTTGTGGACATTGTGCACCAATTCCATGTGCAGCAGTAAGTGTGGGGGGCCTATCAGGAATAGAACACCCACGAATTTGCCCTTATGGAGCTTTCTACACTGAGGGTGAGCTGAAATCGTGCTGGTATGAGAAGCTGAGAGTTCGACAGTGTAGACTATAAAAATACAGGTGTGGGTCACATGTCAGAGATCTCAGCCCATGCCTGGAGCAGTCTTCTAGTTCCCAAAGACAAAACATCTGCAGTGCTTTGAAGTGAGAAAACCATTTTTTCTGTCTCTTCCTTTCTCTTTGGTTTGTGAACATCCTCTATGCCTACTGTATTGGAAACCTTCTCCCTAGGTCCTCACACCATAGGACCAAGGTGGATGTAACTTCTTCAGATTGTCTAATCCACTGTCCTGATTCTAGAATAGCCCAGGCCTAGAATATTCCAAATAGAGAAGTCTCTAAGAATAAAATATCATCATCTCCTCCCAAACTTTTTGTTCTGAGGTTATATATGTTTGATGACTACCCTATAAGGCTAAACCAAATTGAGCAACTTTCTCTCCAGAAACCTAGCTCATCTTAACATTCCTCTGTTTGCTATCATTTTGCAGTCTCCTCGTGGTCAACCTCAGGATTCTTTGACTCATCCTCTTATTCAGAGCCTGAGTGGCTGATATGTCCAGGAATGCAACATGTATACCCTGCTGACTAAAATTTTGATGTGCATGAAGAGAACTGGATTCCCAGACCAAGGCTCTTGGGTCTTGAGGTCATGGCTGCATCCCTGGAGGTTATGAACAAGTGGCCTTGAGACATCATTTGCAGAGAGTTCAGCTGCCTGTGTCCAAGTACTTCCCAGTCCTCTCTGTAGGGCCCCCCCCTTTTTGCTTTCTCTAGCACTGTCCACCCACTCTGAACTGATCTGAAAAGCAGCTTTGGACTTATCACCTACACTTAATACCCTCCACTAGCTCTTCCTCACCCTAAAACAAAGCCCATCACAGCTTGATGTTCTAGACCTTCCATGCCCTGGCTGTAGCTTGGTCCTCTGTGCCGTAGGTTCTCCTGGTAGTTCTGTGGTTTTCTTGCCCCACCTATTCATGTGGTTCCCCTTGGAAAGAAGCCCTTTCTTTCCATTTGACAATTGAAAGTCTCTGTATCTTTCAAGTCTTACGTCAGTTGTCATCTGTTTCTTCAAAAGTTCTGCAAGCCATCATTACTATATTAGTGAGTCCCTCAGGCTCAATAAATGTCAAACCTGTGGGACAGAGCTAGGGTAAACAGTTTTATGCTCACTGTCATCAGATTGAGGATATAGGGAGAGAGGCGGATCCGCATCTAATGAGCCACAAAGATAAATATGCAAACTGTGCGCTGAGATCAGTGCTGTTAAAAAGTGGGAACAGGATTTGACTCGGTCACAAAATTTTCATTGGGGTGAAATGAGTTTTATTTAGCCTGAAAGAGCCAACAAGGAATTTGCTGAGTGGTTAGGAAGGAGGACCTAGCATGGTGAAGGTTCCCAGAATCAGAGACCAGCAGCAGGAGAGACTGGAGGCCAGTGTGAAAGAAATATGTGTAGAGTATGTGGGGGAAGGAGCTGTAGAGGGGGGGTGTAGCAGGGGATTTGGGTCCTGGACAAAGAAAATTCTGGGAAGATTTAAGCAGAGAAGGTGTCCAGTCATTTTTCCTGACAACTTGAGTTCCCTTGATGTCCTTTTGGCTCATTTTGCATCATAAACAATCACTCACACATTTGCCTTCTCACTTCCGTTGAGACTTCACTCTGCTAAGGAATGGTTGAGTTTTGCATTTTCCATAGCAACTAATGGAATGCTGAGCAACATGCAATCAGTGAGTAAATATGATAGTAGCCAGAGTGTTCAGTCAGTCATGGCATAGTTTATGGTGTTTTAGTAACGCCAGACCTTACCTTAGGGAGTGGACTACAAAGAGCCACACAGCTGTGTCCCTGCAACACTCAGGACCTACAAGGAGAGTAAGCATAGACATCTAGTGTAGACATCTGAAAACTGTCAGTCCAGTTCTGCACCTAAAGCTTCCTGAGGCATGAGGCTGGGACCAAAAATTAGGTGGACAGTGGCCTAAGATCTAAAAGAGAGAATTTCAGTAGGTGAAAATTACAAGGGCTTGTCAGTAGAAAGGGAACTGCAATGGAATACATGAGGATTAGGTCTGTATTTGATAGAAATAGTGGAAAATACAAAGTATAGAAGAAGGTAAACTAGGAATGTGTGTATGGAGCCAGAACGTGGTCTAGAGAGTTCAGAGACAATGTTCAAACTTTTACAGAGTTGATAACTTTATTGGCTAAAAACTAATTGATCAAACAAGATTATTGCTTTTTAAGTGTGTTTGGAAGCTCTAAACAAGTGCATTGCCCCTGTTTCCTGGAGGGAATTTTCAAACATGTCATTAAACTCTCTGAACTTCATTTTCTGATCTGTAAACGGTGTTTTATGGGCTTGCCAAAGAAGTTGTACCTCTGAGTAACACTGAACAGGGGCAAGGTGATTTTGTATTTTTTCTCTTTCCCCTGTCTCTTCCCCCTACACACACACACACACACACACACACACACATCCTCTTACCGCACTTTTCCTATAACATCTCAAGGGTGAACTGCAATAATAATCACTATTTGATTGAGCAATTGCTGCATGACAAGTTCCCACACCTGTCTTCAAATCCACCTGTTACAGCTATGCATAGACCTAAGAGATAAGGAAAGAAGGCTTCCCCCCACAACAGGAAGGGATGGAACCTCCTCTATGGACCTTGCGCTTTGTTCCCCAGAAAGCTGACCTGCTGCTGAGGAAGGAAATGGAGGCTAACCCTGGAACTTCCTCCTCCATCCTGATACCCTAGGGCCCCTAACAGAGTCCTGGCCCTGAATGGAGAATTGTTCTGCTTCTCCCTCCTGCCTCTGAATGTTGATGTTTTGGGTTATTAAGGGGCTTGGAGATGGGGTGGGGAATAGGTTATGACCCTGGCAAAGGCCTGAATAACTATTGTTCCTTTCTTTACCTCTTGAATGGCATTCTGTCCCAGTCATGGTGTCTCTCTCTGGATTGGGGGAAGGGATGGGTCAGAGGCCAGGGAAGGGGAGCCTTTTCCCACCACTTCCTCAGATAGAGTGTAAGCTGGCAGATGTAGGGACCCCCAGCATCTCAGAGCCCCCTTCAGCCTTTAGCCTTGATGTTGATGCCATGAAATGAGTCCTGGTTGGACACAGAATTGTTATTAGGGTGGGGAGAGGCAAAAGGTCTGTAGTGATTCTGGAGTCCAGTTCCCTTGTGGGCCTGCTGGGTCAACCATGCGATTGCATTATCTTATCACCTTGGTTCTTCCAAACCCATAGGGAGACTATTAAAACGAAGAGGATGCTATCTTTAGAAGGGTTGAGTTTCTTGGAAGAAAACCTTAGATAATTATGAAATTATTCTCGTGACCATTGAGAATGTTATTACTTCTGACAAAACACTTAATTCCTGGGAAATAGGTGAGATTTCTCTCAAGATGATGCCCCATCTCCCAATATCACGTTTTCATCTTAACTTTTTGTTTTGTTTTTACATTTATTTGTTTGGCAGGGTAGGGGATGGGTTGAGCTGCGGCATGTGTGTGGAGGTCAGAGGGCAACTTCCGAGAGTTAGTTTTCTCCTCCACCATGTGAGTCCTGGGGTCCAAACTGAGGTCATCAGGTTTAGAAGCACATTCCCTTCCCCTGAGCCATCTCACTGTCCCACATTTTCCTTCTTTTTAAATGTGCTCCAAAAGAGCCATGGTCAGCTTCATTTTCACAACTCCTGACCTTTTAGATGGAAGCAAAGTTGTCTTTCTTCTGGACTTCCATGGCTCTGTGTTCTTTCCTCCATAGCCCTGGGTGCAGGGCTCTTAAGAGGGGCAGAGATGGCATATGAACTCTTCTCTGTATGAGGGCATTTCTCCCCCAAGTGAGAGTTACCAGATGGTCATGGAAATTCTGGCACCTTTAGTGTTTGTTTGTTGCAAAAACTCCCAGGGAGAGTTGCCTTACTCCTCTGAACAAGAGTTGACTGAGGCATTCTGTGTTAGCTGGAAAGTGAATTGATTTGTCTGCAAATCAATATACCTGAACCTTGAGTTTGGAGGTCCATTCTGCTGCCTGGCAAAGCTTCCTGTGCCCGCCATGTGGCTTCATCTGCTTCTACCCTGGATTTTTGTAGGCTCCTGAATGAGTCTTATTCAAAACTGAATCTTATTCAAAACCCTGCTAGGCAGTGCAGGGCCTGCCACGCAGTAGGACTGCAGTTAAGCTGACCTGTAAATCTAATACACATCAGTGGTGTTCTCCACTAACCCTGACCCCTCCCTCCTCTGTCTTCGGCAGGGACCCTACGTCCAGTTCGCCGCAACTACTACGACCCATCCTCAGCCCCT
Organism: Bramus lutescens; assembly: GCA_001685075.1. Taxonomy (NCBI): domain Eukaryota; kingdom Metazoa; phylum Chordata; class Mammalia; order Rodentia; family Cricetidae; genus Bramus; species Bramus lutescens. The sequence goes on along the minus strand of LOEQ01002830.1, from coordinate 71,422 downwards.
GGGAAGGGTGTCGTGTGGGAGTGGGAGAACGACAATGGTTCCTGGACACCCTATGACATGGAAGTAGGTATTACCATCCAGCATGCCTATGAGAAACAGCACCCTTGGATCGACCTCACTTCCATTGGCTTCAGCTACATCATTGACTTCAGCACCATGGGCCAGATCAACAGGCAGACCCAGCGCCAACGCCGTATCCGCCGACGACTAGATCTCATCTACCCCATGGTCACAGGCACTATGCCGAAGGCTCAGTCCTGGCCAATCAATCCTGGAACAGCCACTTCCCCCCCTGCACCACCCTGTTCCTGTCCACAGTGTGTTTTAGTGATGAGCGTCAAGGCTACTGTGGTCCATGGGAGCAGTGGGCCCCTTCAGCCTCCAGGAACTCGCAAGAACATAGCTCCCTCTGGAGTGGGCAAGCTGCCCCCACCACCTGGCCCTGGGACGAAGCCACTAGATACTTCCGGCACCATGCGGGGCCCAGGGAAGACTGCTCCATCACAGGTGATCCGGAGACAGGTCCCTAATACACCAGCTGGGGCAACTGCAGCCTCCCCCACAAGCCCACAAGGAAGCAACAGGAAGCCTGGAAGGGTGGCACTGGCCACCTTGAATAGATCCAACCTGCAGCGACTGGCCATTGCCCAGTCCCGGGTGCTGATTGCCTCGGGGTAGGTGTTCCCATGGCTGCCACATAGCACTTACTCACCTCAGAGATAGCATGTGACTCACCTGTGGGTCAGACAGCAAGATGGACTGGCTAAGACATGCATGCCTAGTCTTGTCAGACTGAGCTGCCCCTGGTAGGTGGAAGCCAGCTGTTGTGAACAAGGAGCGATTTCACATTAGGGCACCAAGAGGTCTGGATATAACTGAAGTTTTGCCTTTTAGTTGCCATGTCTGAGGCACGACCCACACGTGAAGCTCTGACTTCATCATTAGTAAACACTGCAAATATACCCATGTTACAGTCCCAGCGAGTACAGATGACAATGCTAGGAAATCTTAGCCGGCATTAGCTGAGCTTCCATTGTGTTTTGGTTTAATGGTTTTAGCTTTTCATTTATAATCTTTATAATGACTGGAGACATTATCCCATTTCACAGATGAAGAGAATCAGATATGTGGCAGGAGTCTGGCCTTGCAGCACCCCACCCCCCACACCAAGTATTCCCATCAGTACAGGCATACAGTAGGTGCCAAGCAGGGATTGCTTCTCCTGTACCCCATTCAGCATGCTTATGACATGCTGGAGCTGTTGTAGGCGCCATTAGTGTTTCTTACTTTCTTGATATCCCTCATCCACCAATGGGTGCCCAGGTCCCTACAGTGCCCGCAGCAGCCTTTGCCTGACCTGTTGACTTCTTGTCAACTCATAACACCCAGCCGCCTTCCTTTTGTCCCCAAAGGTCTGGTCCTGCTGCTGTCCTGTGCCCGTGGTTGAGATGGCTTTAAAGCTGGAATGGGTCCCTAAGACTGAAAATCCAGGCTGCCTTGAGGCAGAGCCATAGATGTTCAGCTGGGTCTCCAGATATCTTAGCATAGGGAGGTCTTAGCTCAGGGAAGGAAAATGAAAGAAAACAGGCAGCAGAGGGAGGAGCACTAGGCAGGAACAGCCTCTTCCTGCCTCTCACTAGTGGAAGCCCTAGGATCTTTGCAAGGATCAGTGTCCTTTTGTGTCAAATGACGATTCCCAGTTTACACAACCTGTTTATGGGATCATTCTGAAAACCTCTATGGATTGAGTTGACTTTCTGACAAGTCCCAGATGGGCTTGCCCATATTACCCCATTTCTGTCACTGATGTATTTTATGCATGGGCACTTTGCTAAGATTTGCCTTTCCTTGGAGGGTCACCCAGCTCATGTAGTACAGAGAAGTTGGAACACAGGATTTTGCCCACGGTTTCATCATTGTTTGGGCTGCAGCCACAGTGAGTCAGAAGGCAGCGTATAATGCCAGTTGGAGGCATGGAAGGCTCGTGACTGTCTCCAGGGTGAAGGATGGGACGGAGGGCAAGAGGTGCCTGGATCCTGCTGCTCTGCTCCTCTCTCCTGGGTTGCAGCAGTGTGCTAGGCACTCTAGCAGAGTTCCGGGGTGATTGCTGGCACACAGGAAGAGGCTTTGTGTGCACACGGGAGCCCTTGATTGTTGGGCTCGAACCCGAGTTTCTTGCTGTGCCACTTGGAGTAAGTTTTGCATCCTCTGTCTTCAGTGTTCTTGGCTGTTGAGTGACATAATAGTAGTTCCATCCTAGGGTTGTCCAAAGGTTAAATGAGGCCTTTGCATTAGAGACTGCACAGAGTCCAGTGGGGGTTAGCTGCAGATGATGATGATGATGGTGTATCTAATGCCTAAACACTTGTTACTGAACTGACGTCAAAGCTGAGCTGATCCAATTTACACCTCGTCTTTGTTCCCCTTGAGAAATGTCCCAGTGACCCCATGCCATCACAGAGACAGATAACCCTTGAGCTGCAGTGAGTCTGAGGAGGTCAACAGGCTTTATTTCTTTCCTTTATTCCTCTACCAAACTGCAGAAAGGAGTTCAGTCCTGGCAGCACACTTTCTAAAGGGCTATAGAAATGAGTTGATTTTGCTCTGTCTTCCCAAAAGGGAGCCCCCTCCCACCTCTGTCTGTCTTCCAGCCCTTTCTTCTCACCTTTTCCCACCTCCCACACCCCATTGCCATCTTCGTTTCCAGCTTTCTTGGCCACTAATGAGCGTGTGTTATCCCCTTTGTCTGGCATTGCCATCAACCTTCTGCCATTACACAGGCAGTCCCCATCCTCCCTGCCCGTGACCTCTTCAAACAACTTTCCCACAGGAAAGAAAAAGAAAAAGAAGATCAGGGAGGGCAGGCAATGTGGGATGAAGAGAAAGTCTTGGCAGGGAACAAAAGACACAGTGAATTATTCAGACACAAGCAGGAGGTTCTTAAAAGGGGTGGGGAGGTCTGTGCAGGGCAGCCATCACCCCTCTCCCCTCAGAGTCCAGGTTTCTGTACCTCTAGCTAGGCATGGTTTTTGGTTGCCTTAGTGACAAGGCCATTGTCCTTCATGAGGTTTCCTGGTTTGGTGAATAACTCAGAAAACAGGAGCGTTCTCACCATGGGGTCTGCAGGGATATCCCCCCTCCCCAACTCCATTCACACCCCCTTCCTTGCTCTGTGTCAGCTCCTCTCTTTCCTTAGTTTTATTTTATCAATGGAAATAAAAACTTGGACCCTCCCAGGAGGAATGGGGGGAAGGGCTATCGTCTGATTGGCCAGCTCATGGCTAGATCCAAAGGTTTTGGCTCAGTTTGCCTGGAGGATGTGAGAAGCAGGCTTGTAATTGGACTGCTGTTTCCTAGGAGGGGCTCGGACTCAGATAGCTGAGGCCCCAAGGGCAGAGGACAGGTTTTCTGGGGGCTTCCTTTTAACCTGGAACCATGGGGGAAGGGTAGGCAGGTGTTGCCCGCTCATAGTCCCCAGCACTGCTGGGCTTTCTTCTCTGCCCTTTATACCTGATACCCTGTGCTCAAGAATGTGAGAAAACTGGATTATTAAAGCAGGAAGTGGCAGATATCAAGTCCTTTGACAATTGGAAAATAAAAGTGTAAACAGTTGCTCAAATTTGCACAAGGCTCTGCTGTTTACCAGCTACTTGACCTAGATCCTACAGCCTCATGGGGACCCCAGGGGAGCAGACATTTATCAGATCCCATTTACAGCTGGGGTAAAGGCAGACAGATGTGATCACAGAATACAGAGGAGCTGGCCAGCACCGCCAAGGGCAAAGCAGGCTGAATACAGATGGGGCAGCCACTGTCCATTTCTCCCTCCCTGTCTGGTGTTTGGGAAAGCACACAACCCGGGCCGGCACTGAGCTCCACTGCTGTCCGCAGACTAAGGACCACATTGCCCGCTTCCTGGCTCCCCTGGCCAGGTTGGCCCCACCGGTTGATCCCAGTCTCTCTGAGTATTCAGGGGTTCCACAAGCAGACTTCCCTCCCCAGTTCTTGGGCTGCTCTGAGGAGTGGAGTATTTCCTGGTTGACCAGATAGCCTGTGGAAACCCGCCAGTCCAGTTTGTGGGAACAAAGGTGGCCTTTGTCACTCAGATCACAGTATTTTATCAGCTGAGGTGGGGGCCGGGGAAATGGTGAAAGGGTGCAGGTGCAGGGCTGTAGTGTGAGTGCTGTCCCCCAGTGGGCAGCCAGGGAACATTCCACAGGAGGCAGGCTCTTCGAGGCTTTCCATGTAGAGTCTGGAAGGTGAATCTGCCTGGAGGGGGTCCAGGGCTTCTGAGTCACCTTCCTCTCAAATAGTTGAATGGGACACATTCTAACCCTAGACCACTGAGGCTCAAGCAGTTAGCTGACTTCTTACTGTTTTCAGTGTTTGGTCATTTACAGAACCTTGATTCAAGTCTGTTCCTTTTTCCTTGGTCTAGTGACTCTTATTTAAAGACATCTTTCCCTCCCCATATCCAGTCTTCCTTTATTCAGGGAGCAGCTCAGAAAGAAAAGTAGCATTTTGGTTTGGCCAGATATATAAATAACATTCTTTTATGAACTTCACCACATTTGTCTTTGTGGAAAGTGGCTTCATCATACTGGGCCTGTGTAGGATAGAGAGACCTGGCTGTTAGGCCTCTCTTCTGTCCTAATGATGGGTTTGTTCATTACAGCATGGGCTAGCAGAGAGCTTGGCATTATGGGAGGCAGAGTGGAAGGCTCTGGAGCTGCATACTATGTTGCAGTCTTGGTCTGGTTTTCCTAACCTCTGTGTGCCCCGCCCTGTTACCTATGCCTTGAGATTGACAGTCATGCCTCTTACATAGATTGTTGGGAGGATTGTGTGGGTTTTTCTGTTGTGGACAGTTATGGTTGTCCCCTAGTCCGATGGAGAAAGAGCCGGGAGGGGGTCACGTTCACAGCTGCTGCACCCCCAACATTAAGCATAATTGTTCCAAAGTGGGTTCAACAAGTTCTTTTCAAATAGACCCATAAATAACTATTGATGTCTTCCTTCTGACTTCCCAGAACAGACCCACACCAGCTGGATTCTCAGGCTGCCTGGCTCCCAGAGGCATCTCTCACCAGTCCCGCTGGCTTCTCTAAGCCAGCTGTGGAAGTCTGGGTGGCAGAAGCCTGGAATGGCACAAGTCCCATCTCTATGGGTCCTGTATTTTCACTGTGGGCAGCCTAGTCTTTTCCAGGCAGCTGTGTGGGCTCCTCTCCAGAGCTGGGGAGGACAGGACAAGGAGCAGAGGAGATTCAGCTTGTGTTTATAAGTTTCTGGGACAAGGAGAAGTGACAGCTGTTCAAGCAGTGGTTTCCAAGTGCTGGACCAGGGATTGCAGCATCTCCACTCTGAGAAGCTTTTTGTATGTGGGGGCGGAGGAGAAGGGGTCAGGGGAATGCAGATTCCTGTGGTGCATGCATTTGAGGGGAAGGGTTATGGATCTGATCTTGGCTAAAGATCTGTTTTAGCCAAGGCTGAGTGTAAGTGGAAAAGAACATCTAGGTAGAATAACCGACATTTATGAAGGTTCTTAGGCAGGAGCGTGACTGGCAGGAACTAGGACCAGCAAGAACAGAGAGTAAAAAAGCGCCCAGGAGAGACTGGAAGAAGACAAGGAAGTTAGGGCAAAGGTGTTGGCAGCTAGCACAGGGCCAGGAACCCTAGCATTCACTGGACCCATTCTGCATTCTCTGATTCTAAGTGGTGGGTGTTGTGATCTGAGTTCACTTTTGAACCTCTTACCTCCCACTGATGTGTGAAGAACCTAGTGCGCTTTGGTAGGTTTAAACACTGGTTCATTTTGTTATGTTCATCAAAGCCATATTACATATGCCCTTTCCTTCCTCAGGGTCCCCACTGTGCCTGTGAAAAACTTGAATGGGTCCAGCCCTGTCAACCCTGCCTTGGCAGGTAAGAACTAGCTGACCTGGGCTTGACTGGCTTAGGCTGAAAAATCAGTCATGGAATAGCTAATCGACACTCATTCATAAAGAGAGAATTTGGATGCTAACTGAAGAAAATGGGATCTTAGGAGTTGAACAAGAAGACTTGGGGTGGTGCTAAAAGCTGAGCGTGTCAGGGGTCGTGGGGGATAGCTCATGTGATAAAGTGTTTGACAGGCAAGCATGAGGGCAAAAGATTTATTCCAAAATCCCTGTTTTTGTTTTGTTTTGTTTTAAAAAAAAAGCAATTTGGGAATAGTGATGTGTGCATATAATCCTACTGCTTGAGAGGCAGAGACAGGCATATTCCTGGAATTTGTTGGCTACCAGTCCCTGGGTGAGGTCCAGGTCAATGATACCTTGACTAAAAAAACAAGGTGAGCATCCTCTCTAAGGTCCAAGGGACATCATGGGATGGGGCGGGGGGGGGCAGGTGAGAAGAATGGAAGATGTGGAGGATAGGGAGAAGGGCTGTACAACTCCACCTTCTCAGTTTAGTACAGACAGCTCAGTTATAATCTTATGTTAGCTGTGGCTGCCTACACAGGGCCTGCATGAGAATGGACTTGCCATTGGTCAGGCATTGACTGGGGAGGGCCACAGAGAGCCCTGCAAGTCCCTATTGAACTAGTGGCTGTTGATAGATTCTGGGAGAAGAGGGAGTTGTTGCTTTCAGTTATGCATCCCACTGAACTCTAATGGATAGTTCTGTACCCACGGTCACAGAAATTCCTGATCAGAATTAGGATTCCCAAAACAGGAAGACGCGAATGTGGGACAGAGGCTTTTAGACCAAGCAGGAGGGGCTGAAGAGGGTGGTGTCAGAACAAAAGTATATTCAATTAATAATGTTTTAAGTGAGATGATTGGCTTCTGAGAAACAATTTACAAAGCTGTCTTCTGGCCTTCACCCACCCGCACACCCAAGCGTGCATACAACTGCATATGTGTGTGTAGAGGACGCATGAATATGAAAACTGCTCAAGACGAGAAGAGTGGGTAAATGGGGGGTGGGTGGTAATCTTGGGACCACATTCTTCAGCGCTTCCTCACCGCTGCCCTGCCCCTTCCAGGAATCACCGGGATCCTCATGAGCGCAGCTGGATTGCCTGTGTGCCTCACTCGGCCACCAAAGCTGGTCCTCCACCCACCCCCTGTCAGCAAAAGTGAAATAAAATCCATCCCGGGGGTCTCTAACACAAGCCGCAAGACCACCAAAAAACAGGCCAAGAAAGGTACAGGTCTCTTCTGATTAGATGCCTGGAGTGAAAGTCTGGGCTTCCAGTCCTGTCTCTGCCTGTACCAAGGTCAAAGTCGTGGCTAATTCCT